>OVBI01000436.1:0-77169 GCA_900406495.1 Sisymbrium altissimum
GTAAAGAAACATAACATAATCTAATATAAAAATTTTAAAAAATATTAAAAAGTGATAAAATATAAGTATAACAAAAGAAATTCAAGATTATAAATCAATATATATATTTTAAAAACTATTATAATGTTAAGATAAGTATTAAAAATATTATAAAAAATGAGATAAGATAGAAGATAAGGAAAAAATAAACTAAATAAACTTTTAAAGATAGAAATATAAATAAGTACGAAAAACCAATAGAGATTGAAAAATAATTAATGAAGTTTTAAAAATATTTATCAAAAAATTACAAAAAAACTAAAATGATAACCCCGCGCGTTGTGCGGGTTCTCACCTAGTAAAGTTAAAAAGAGTTGTAGTCAATGATATAACCTAAGCCCAATGGGCTAATTCACATTCGCTCATTGGAGGAAATAGCCAAGTAATTACGATGAAAACACCACGAAGTGGGGAGATGAAAAAAGGTAATTTGGAATGGATTATAAAAAAACCCTGCCGTTTCGGTCTTGTGGGTACCCACAAGACCACAACTTCTTATGCAACACGTGTAACAATCGCATCGACACACCGACCGCATTATGAACCCAAATTTCTCTTTTTCCGTTTCTCTCCTCCTTCGTGTTTTTTCTCTCTCTCCCTCTCCCTCTCTCTTGTAAAAAGGATCCTGCAACTTTCAAAAACCCTAATTCACAAAAAAACAGATTTGCTTTCTAATTCTCTCCGGCGATTTTCTTCAAGTGAAATTCGGCTAACGGTGAGAATCCCAAACCTCGAATCGACTTGATCGGAGAGGTCCTTCAGTTACTTTCAATCCTATCTTTCTGCTAATCGTTTGTTGTTGATTAGGGATCATAAATTCTCGATTTTTATAATTGGATGAGTCTTTTCTTGTTAAATTTTTTCAATTCTTTTTCTTTGGTATTCTCAATAGAATTTTGGTAGGCTATAAAATTGAAAACTTTCGAATTTGAAATTGCTCCTTTAGACAAAAACATAACTCAAAAATCTGTTTTTCTTTTCTCTTCAGAAAAGATGATTCATTTATTCACTTTCTCTGGCAAAGATTTGAACTTTCAATATATACAATGAAAAGTTAAATCAGATCGTCTGTGGGCTGACACTTACAGGTACAAAGGTTGGCCACTCTGAGTTGAAAGATGAACCCACAAGAGTTGAGAACAACAAATCGAGTAATTCGACGGAGGAAAGCTGTGATTGATCTCAATGAGGAACCCAGAGATCATGAAGGGACCTCCGCTTCTGTTAGACCAGCTCCCACAGTGCCTAGTGGTAACCTTCAAGGGGGGTCTGTACCTTCTCAGCCTCTCCCTACCATGATTGATGTCGATGCTATTGAAGATGATGTTATCGAATCATCCGCAAGTGCTTTTGCTGAGGTATGCTGTTTTTCCCCATTTTGCTGTGATGGATCATTAGGCTCTGTACTGTGTTTGTGTAAAGGTTTATTGATTTTGTTTCATTATTGATACCAGGCTAAAAGCAAATCGACACGTGGACGTCGGAGGCCGTTGATGGTTGATGTAGAGTCAGGTGAGTTTATCTTTTTTTTTTTGAGGGATAATATGAAAAGAGATTTAGAACACTTTGTGTTTGTTTCTGCTGTGATCGTCAAGAGATTTCTGGTTAGAGTTTTGTACTCTTTGTGTTTTGTTTCTTACTTGGACGGGTAAGTGCAGGTGGTACGACTAGATTGCCTGCCAACATAAGCAACAAACGCAGAAGGATTCCTCCTAATCAACCTGTCATCGACTGTGAGCATGTCACTGTAAATGTGGTAGGAAACACGATGAAATTCTAAAACTATGTACCCTGCAGTTTAGTCTTAGGTTTTGACATTTCTTTTTTTCTTTGTCCAGAGAGTTTCTAGCCCAAAGCCTCCACCTCCTCCACCAGAGGAGCCAAAATTTTCTTGTCCGATTTGTATGTGCCCGTTTACCGAGGAGATGTCAACCAAATGCGGTCACATCTTCTGCAAGGGATGTATAAAGATGGCAATATCTCGCCAAGGCAAATGCCCTACTTGTAGGAAAAAGGTGACTGCGAAAGAGCTGATTCGAGTATTCCTTCCGACCACCAGATGAGTGATACATCAATAACGCCAGTCCCCTTGTAAGGCTTACAATGATAGTATTTTCAATCTACGATTGTACAAATTCACTAGATTTGATTTAGTTAACAGGAAAATGGTTTGTCACAGGTCTAATGGTTTGTCAGACTCTATCCTCAAATTCGCTTTGGAACATTGAAGGCTTGGCATTTTAGTTTGAATGTTTCACTTTATTGGAAGAGAAATATTCATTGTTTAAGAAGGCCCCATCATTTAATGGATATCTTTGGTAAAATCAAATTTCGAAGTAACTGTTTGTTTCCTAGTTACTGTTTTCTGTAATTTAGGTCTCTACAAACATCTCAGTCGACGACTTTCTCTCTCATAGATGAAACATATATATGGAAAAACAAAATTTAATAGTGAATCTCAACTGAAATGTTGCTTCCGGATCTTATGTGTGCCAGTTCTCTCATCTCACATTATTAATAAAATGCGTAAAGTATCTGTGTGGTAAGTCAGTATGAGCAAATAGTGGGTAACAAGACGGGATATTTATTAGATTTCCATGCAGTGGAACTAGAGTGCAATGGTAGGCACTAGATAGATTACAGAAGCTCATAGACAAAGGTTTCAATCGATGCCTTATTTATTCATTTCGTAATGATACCTTGAGCTAGTATCCGTCTCCATTCTACGCAATGTTATGGAAACAGGATGCATCGACACTGGCATCACCTGTAGTCTGAGATCCGTGCACGGGTTTGTTGGGTCAACTTTGAGAGGAAAATGGCAAAACCATCCTCCACAAAAGGGCCAGCCATAATGTGGAAAACCCAACCAACCCCACAGTTGCTGATTGTTGCCGACGACCTCGCTGTCGTCGAAGTGCCATCAAAAATAATGCCAGAAGGAGTTTGGCTTTAGTGTTTATCTTCTCCATGGTGATTAGATTTCTCTTTTTGCTTGGTGGTGATACTGAAAACTGGTAGCTGAATTTTATAGGCCAAGCTGCTAGAAGTGGTGGTTGTTTAGTTTTCCTTGTTTGTGAGGAATGTTAAATGGTGTATGCATTATAGTTTTTGATCCTTTTGGAGTGGTGGTCTTTTCCAATTAAATTCTGTCAATTGTCAACAGTTTTGAACTATTGTCTGATTAGGATTTGTTCTAATGGTTGGTAATTCCCAAGAAAATCATAGTCAACAAACATTTCAAGCACACCACTCTCACTTAAGAGTCTTGAAACGTATAGTCACGTGCTATGTTCAGCATTGCACTGTGTTGTTGATCATTCATTAGCTTGGGTTTTATTTCCTTGTACCAACTGCATGATTCGGGTGACATGTCATATATCAGAAAGATGATCCCTTAACAGTGATAATTTCTCCGATGTTGGGAGAACCGGGTTGGTAAAGTCAAACCGGGTTTAAAAATCTTATATCTCTCCTTGCCTATCAAGACCTCGGATAAATTAATTCTATGATCCAAACACATCTTCATCGTCTCCGATAGCACGCGATCAAATCATCGGCGGCAATTCCTAACCCCTCTTGAGCTCGATTCCTGCGAAAAGCCAATTCGTTCTTCCGAAGAATTATTCTAATGGGGACAGCTGTCGCAGGTAGCGACGTGGAGGTTGGATTCGCGAAGCTCCAGGGAGAGGATTTTGAGTACTACATGCAGACCTACTCCATAATGCTTGGCCGAAACTCCAAGAAATCAACCGTAGATGTCGACCTCTCTTCCCTAGGAGGTGGAATGAACATCTCCCGAAACCACGCTCGGATCTTCTACGATTTCACGCGCCGCCGATTCGCACTCGAGGTCCTCGGAAAAAACGGCTGCCTCGTCGAAGGAGTCCTCCATCTTCCTGGAAACCCTACCGTCAAGCTCGACTCGCAAGACCTTCTCCAGATCGGCGACAAGGAGTTTTACTTTCTGCTTCCTGTACGGAGCATCTTAGGCGGACCTGTGGGACCCAGGCACGTCGTCTCAGGGCATGCTAGCGCCGGAGCAGTCGCGCCTTACCGTCAATACAATTCCGGGGCTGGTTCCGGTTCAGGCAAGAGAGGCGGCCGGGGAAGAGAGTACCATGAAGAGTATGACGATGATGATGAGGATGACGATGATGAAGAAGAAGACGACGATGATGATGATGAGAATATCAGGAGTAGTGGGAAGAAATCAAGGAGAGATGGATATGGCGGCTCTGCACTTGCTTCCGTTGGTAAATTCTTAATTTCTTTCTGTTTGCAATGATTATTAGGTCTTTTAGCATTAGTCTCTAGATTCCTCTTTTGATACACATTGGTGTTTATGTCGGGGATTACTAGTAAATTGATTCAGACCTGCGCTAAGATAAAGTTGATCATTTCTTTAATTGGCAAACTGTATCCACTTTGTGGCTGCAGAGAGGAAGGGGGAGGGAAGAATAAGGGTAGATCGTGAAGCTGATGATCAGCAAGTTTTGCAGCTTGAGGAAAAAGATGTTGTGTCATCTGTTGCCACTGTGCTTTCTGATTTGTGTGGTCCTGGAGAATGGATGGCTATGGAGAAGCTTCATTCCGTGGTTAGTTCTATACCATCTCTTCTTTTGGATTTGGATGTTTAGATGAGTGTTTCTATTGATGTAAATCCGGGAAACATATTTTAATCTTTTATCACGAGAACATTATGAAAAACAAAAAACTAGTTTGAATTAGAGGTTTTGTGAGGATCCGTTTGGCTATTATCAGGAAATTAGTTAGAAAAATGCTAGCGAATTGTAGTAGCTAAACACACCGAGTGTTTGTTTGATCACTATAATTTGTTGACATCCGCGATAGTGTTTATCACTAATTGAATTCTGCTTTCTTTTACTGAACATTTTCCGTGGTTGTAAATTTTGGAATCTCTCAGTGGTAAATAATGCATGGTCACTTGTCTTATGTGTGACAGATACTGGAGAATTACGGGAACGTCTGGCATCACAGTCGTGTAAGGAGATACCTGACACCTGAGGAGTGGGCAGTTCCAGAAGCAAAGGGTAAAGCATGGTACGGACTGTTGATGCTGCTGAGGAAATACCCAGAGCATTTCGTTATCAACACGAGGTCAAAGGGCAGGGTCACGTTTGAGTTTGTCTCCCTTGTCTCGCTTCTCTCGTGATAGTAACCACATCCCCTTTATTTCGCCTTTTTCTTTTTCTTGAACATCAAATGAAACCACATCCCAAGAGTGTTTGTTAGTGCAGGCTAACTGTTTTGAGGGAAGTTGCCTACTTTTATGTAAATAAGATAGCGTCAGAGATTTTGATGGTGCTTCTCTTCTTTGGATTAAATGAACACAGCTGAAACTAGTCTTTGTTTTTCTTTTTGCTTTGGAGTATTTAAATGAAAAGAGTATTCTTTTCTCCCTTGGCGCCCATGATCGTAATGGACGTGTAGTTTGACCAAACAGAGAAGTAGAATAATATAATACTATGAGAAGAGCGTCATAACTCATAAGCATAGAAAGGTTTTTGTTCCCGGACACAAACGGCACGCAGTTCTGTTGATGATATACAACATGATTTCCCTCTAATTTAGTAATTATTTAATTTTCTCTTTTATCCCTCTCTCGTGTTTTATCTTCCAACACGCTTTAGTTTGTCAAGCAATTACCTCGCGTTCTTAATCGGAAGCAACAAAAGCGTAAAGCTTTTAGAACATTCATTAGTACTATTTAGAACCCAACACATAATATTATTCCCCAAAAGACCGCCGAATTATAAAGGTTTCTTACATTAATATCCTGACAAATCATTACTTTTTCTTTTCTTTTGCTTCCTAATATTTCAATACCTGAGAGACACAACAATCAAGTCAACGAGAGACGTCTAGTCTCCGTTCCAAAAATCAATTATCATTAGATCATCCGGTTACCCCCGCCACAAAAGCCCAATTCGGTTATGTGTTGACGCTGGCGACGTACTCATAACCTCCTCTACGATTAAAAGACCTTCCTCCTCCGGCTCCTCCCCTCCTGTAATTGTTCCCATATCCATAACCTCCTCTTCCTCCTCGTCTTCCCACACTCCTGTTTCCGTATCCGTTTCCGCCATCTCCTCCCACAACTCTATTTCCGTATTCATTTCCACCACTTGCTCCCACATTTCTGTTTCCATATCCGCTTCCACCTCCCCTGTTACCTGTTACTTAAAGCAAACAAAAGAAAGATTATCTTCCTCCTCTTTTTCACATAATCATTATCAGAGTTTTTCCTACTCACACCAACTCACCTCTTGCTGTAGATCGCTTCTCCTCCACGAAAGCTTTCTGTCCACCGATCCTCAGAGGTGAAGCCTGTATCATGAAAGATGTTAAAGCTTTCTCATTGTCCTTTACTGTCGGTTTTTAATTGACTAATGACTGCTTCCTGTGAGCTCAACTTGGTTCATCTATTACGCTAAACAAGAAAGTCAAAGTTACATTCCAGGTCAGAATGTGTACCTCTATTGCTTTCTGGGCGGCATCTGCCTCTTCAAACTCCACAAAACCATAAGGATAACCAAGGCCCTACAAGTCATAGTAAATTATCAGTCTTCCAGGAAAAAACAAGTAAAAAATTCAGTGTTTCTTCACCCCGGCAAAGGGATTTAAACTGCCGATGCTGAATTGTAAGTTTATTGGTCAATCATACCCTTTGGCTAACAACTTGAATCCCACCATTGCCAATGGCTCCAAATTTCCTGAATTCAGTCTCAAGCATGTCAATGGTGGCATTTGCAGGAAGATGTCTCACATAGATAGATGTACCCTCAGCTACCGCTAAAAAAGAAGAGACAAAAGAAGAATTATGCCATGTCAAGAATGGTTTAAGAGAAAACGAACCGCCATATGCAATAATTAAAAAAACTCTAGGGTCAGTCTTTTAATGAAACTCCTACCTTCAAACCCCTGATCGTGCCCATCTTCAGTAGCATCGACAGCCTCAGAAACTGCATCAGATTTTTCCACTGGAGAAGGATCTGAAGACGCTTGATGGCCTTGATCTTTGAGTATCTGCTCTGTAGAAACATCTGAAGTCACTTGATGTTCTTGCTCTGTAGAAACATCTGAAGTCACTTGATGTTCTTGGTCTTTAGGTATCTGCTTCGGAGACAGCGAATTGCCAGCTGAAACTCCAGAGTTATCCTTTGCAACCTTCAACTATTATGAAAGTCATTGACAATCAACAGAAAACTCCAGAAGTGATAAAGTTAAGACTACAACAGATGAAAAAAGGTCGATTATATTGGACCTCAAATTAGACTTACCACAGAGGCATAAGATTTCTTAGGAGCATTTTCAATTCCATTATCTGGGTCAGAAGTTTTCAGTGAATCGCCAGCAACATTTTTGCAAGTTATCTCCATATCTGGAACTTGTTCATTGACTAACTCAGGTACCAGATCATTCTCCTTAGCAACTGAATCATTCTCATTATTGAACGGCTTAGACACTTCCTGACAAACAGAATCCACCGAAACACATGCAGTTTGCTCAGAACCCTGAATGCCTCCTGTAGGAGCTGAATTTGGAAAATAATGTGCGTTAGAGGGAGTCCGAAAAGTGATGGATAATGAGTATAAGTTTTACGTACCTGAAATAGGACAGGGTATTTCAGAGTTTTCCCCATCTAGGTCCCCGGGTTCATTGGCAAATCTGAGGATGTCATTCAGAACAAAGTACCCATTTTCTTGCGGAGCAAGAAAAAAGTTTTGTGCGAATTTCCTTTTAAGCCCATCTTTTGGAGTGAACCAGCCAGTGACCACATGGAGAAAACCCCCACCGAGAGACGCTTGGGTATGGTAACTGGTTATCCTAGCGGATGCGAAATCTCCAAAAGACTGACTGTTAAGCTCCTCACGTATACCCTGCACAACATTGGGCATCAAAGAGAGAACTTTTAGCAAGTTTACTTAAACTGACATCCAATTGCAGCTAACCAATTGAAACTCCAGCACAATGCCATATTATTTACTCAATTCAAATGGTAACTCCTGACATGATGGAATCTAATTCAATCACCAGCTAAACAAGTTACAAGACTTACTTCTATGGTGGTAAAGTCGCGCATGACTCCGTCCTGTCCCACACGCCCAACCTTACTGATATCTTTATAGAAGCGGTAGAGATGGTCAGGCATCGAATGCATAACGTGGTAGTACTGCACGACAAACGCTCTCCCAACCTATGATTACCAAACCAAAAAAACAAAAAACAAAAATCACACAAAAACGGGACAAAACAAAAACAAAACTTGTAAGAGGGAGAAGAAACCCCATGAATGAGACATACAACGGATGGGTCAGCAACAGGAGCAGCAGGTACTTGCGCAGCAGAATCCATGGTAATAGCAAACCTCCGGAGAAAAAGCAACGACCTTTATTCATAAAACAAAGTTTGTTAGCAATTTCTAACTCATCACAGATCCTTCAAAGCTAAACAACAAAACATGTAACCACACAGACAAATTTCAACATCACAATCGATTTCCGTAAACGCAACTCACGAACTACACTAGTAGACACAGAGACAGCCTCGGTTTAAAAAACATAGAATTATCGACAAACGAACTAAGAGGCAAGTAAATCTAACTTCACATTTGGCATTTACAGAGGAAAGAGACACTGTAGATCACATTTGGTCACTCTCAAAACAAAAAGGAAGCGAAATTGTGGAAGAAGAAGAGTCACCTGAAGAGAAGGAGAGTAGAGAAGTGAGAGAAGAAGTTTGGAGCCTCGGATTTGGTCCCAAACCTGAAGAGCAATGGCGGGGCCTATCTAGGGTTTGATCGAGAGAGAGGGAGGAGAAGCCAAGTGTACGGAAAGCGAAAAGGTGAACGGAGAAGGGGTGGCTTTAGTTGGTTTTATTATATAGACGGAGGCAGCGCTTTGACGCCTTTTTACACTCACGTGCCAACAGGGTCCCTTCCTCTTCCTCTAATCCTTCCACAAGATTTGTTTCTTTTTTTTGTTTTCTTTTGTCCAATCAACTTTCAACTTAAGATTATTCTATACTCTTTCGGATTATTTTCCGAGTACAATTTTATACTAAAATATAAATTTTTTATTTTGACGGATAAAAAACGAAGACGTGGATTTCTCTAAACCGTAAAAAAATATTTTCGATAGAATCTATGATACATTCAGAAAGTAAAAAATGACAGGGTGTCCGAAAGAAAAAAAAGATCATCAGTTGATATTTTTTATCTGGCTTTCTTAAAAACATAAGAATTGTAAATCAAGAAAAAGACCAAAGAAGACATGCACGATATTGCTCATTTCTTCTGAAGCGACATGGTACTTTCTCTTGTAACCCACCACATTCCATGCTGTCAAATTAATGCCTCTTAGATTCATCACGGATAATTTTGGATTGATTCTAGATTAGTTAGTAGGTTTGGGTGGTATATATGAAACGATATGAAAGGTATAGTGCTCGAGATGAAAGGATGCCGAAGGAATCTATCAGTTATTTATGTAGAATTAGACGATTTTCTTTGGAGTATGACTTGTCTTATCGAGAGGAGTATTCTATCGGTGCATGTTGAGATGAACTGTATGGATGTACTGAATATGACAATAAACCTCTTGGATTGACCGACTTTCAATTCTTATTTATATTTTCTAATTTTTTACAGAATAATTTGTTAGTTTTACATTAAGTTATATTTCTCGTAATTTTAACTTTTAATGTTTTGATTGATATATTTATGAAATTAGGGAATAGAAAAAAAATCCATTCCACAAAAAAGATATTGAACATTTTATTTTTTATAATAAGTAGTACTAACATTAAGCATCAAATGTTTTAAAGTACTCACTCACTATTATTATCAATGTGAATACATTTCAGTTTCTTTTTTTGTGTATCTATCAACCAATATCACAAAATGGTTGAAATATTTGAGAACCTGATCTATAGTCTTCATAGTGAAAACATATAACTTTCTAGAATGATCAGTAATGATTGTGACAAAATATGCTGCACCACCAAAATTTTTTTTGTCTTTACTGCACTACACACATCTAAAGACACCAAATTAAGTATCTCAGATTTTTTAGAAGGTGTAGAAAATTCTTTTTTTTTTGTATAATAAATTTTTCTTTGTAGTTTTTTTCAGCAAAAACATATAGTACTGTTTTTCTTTTGTGTTTTATTTTGCATTGTGCAATTTTTTCTTAATTGACAAAAAATTGTGGGTGGAATTGCGTTTACGCAAGTTATCAATCAAAATTTTAATGTTTGTGTTGACTCCTTTACTAAAAGAGTGCGACTATGCATGTGATTATTTATTTTTCTGTTAGATATAATATTTCTTTTGAAAAAACTGAGTCACGAAATAGTGAATGAATATGATTTAGTAAAAGAACATTGGACCACCACATGATTGTGTAAAGAGTTAAAGAAGGACGGAAAAGAATAAGATGATAGAAACTGGTTTAATCTAAGTCGGGTTAGAGGGAGCAGGAGGAATTCACAAACTTAATATAATATGTTCGGCCCGTAACAAATTGGATGAAAGGCTACACGTAAGGGGCCGAGTCTGGGCCACGAATGGGCCGAGTATGGGCCAAATATGGGCCGAGTCTTAATCATGTTGGTAATAAACAAAAAGTAGCGATTTGATAGATGAAAGAGAGACTGAACCCAAAGGATTTGACAGATAACAGAAAAAAGGTTGAAAGATGAGAGAGAGATTAATTAATTAAAGCTTCTCTCTTCCCGGAGATCGGAGAAAATGGCTGCCAATTTCTGGAATTCGTCTCACTAGTAACATTCTTTTGCCTTTCATCCCATTAATTAAAATTACTTCTTCTTCTTCTTCTTCTTCATCTATTCAACTTTAATTTCAAATTTCGAATTATTTTTGTTTGGGTTTGGACGAGCAGCAAACAGCTTTTGGACCCAGAAGAAGTGGACGTAGTTCATGCTCTCGATAAAGAACGTGGAATTTCCATTGAGGATTTCAAGCTCATCAAGTTCCACATGTCCAATCGTACGAAGCTCGAATTTAGCTACTTTTCCGTCTGAATTGTGTTTGTTACAAAAGGGTTGCCTCTGTATGCACAAATTTAGCTACAAGCACAGTTCAGAGCTATCAATAAATTTATAAATTTGAAAACTTTAGAGATCTATCAAAGAAAGTGTTTTTTTTAAGGATTGTTTGCTGTTGAGTTGATGCCTCTTTTGTTTTCTTCCTTATTGTTGTTTCAGATATAATGAAATTGGCTCAGCACATAAAAGTCAGGCAAAGGTTTGTTTTATATATATTATATATATATATATATTTTTGGGATCCAATTTGCTAATTAGAGATTTGACTGTTGCAATTCCTCCATCACTTTTTGTGCTTTGTTTGAATATTATGTGAATCCTTGCCTTTGTTTGAATATTATGTGAATCCTTGCCTTTGTTTTCTACTTAACGTAGGGTTGTGGCTACCGCAATTACATATATGAGACGGGTTTATATCAGGTAATTTCTTTCTATGGTCTTATCAAAGTTGCATCTCGTGGTTGTGATGAGTTAATAAAATTTATGTCTTATGTTGAATCTCTGCAATCAGAAACCATTAACTGCATAACAAAAGTTTTCAGTTTTAGCCTCTTAATACCTTCCTTTGATGTTATACTGTCTTAGGAAGAGCATGGTAGAGTTTGAGCCCCGTCTTGTTGCTCTTACATGCTTGTACCTGGCATCTAAAGCTGAAGAAAGCATTGTGCAGGCCAGGAATCTTGTTTTTTACATCAAAAGATTGTGTAATATCTTCTACTGTGTTTTCATCTTTTTGACTTTTCACTGTGCTATATATGAGATCCCCCCCCCTTCAATATGCATTTTTGACATATCAACGTCTCTTACCATATCTTTGCAGATCCGGATGAGTACAAATATGAATTAAAAGATATTTTAGGAATGGAGATGAAGGTCTTAGAAGCACTCAACTATTATTTGGTTGTGTTTCACCCTTACCGGTCATTATCTGAGTATGTGCTTATCTCTCTTTACTGCCCTTAAGAAGCATATAATTTGAATATGTTTGTCTTATTTTATGCGGTTGCTAACAGAGAATAAGACAAAACATATAAGTGAAGTTTAAGTGACAGTACATGTAAAAACTTACAGTCTTCCCATTCGATGTGCTTGACATGTATTTTTCTGTCATCATATCCCGTGAAAGTTTTCGATCGATTTTATATTCCTTGGGTACGATTTTGCGTTCCGTGATGGTGCTAAACGAATATATTTCCGTATACTGGAATTGAAATCATTGTAGACATATAGAATCAACATTTCATTTAAAGAACTCAATTCTTTTGATTTCTCAGGTTTTTGCAAGATGCTGCATTAAACGATGTAAATATGAACCAGATTACATGGTAAAGTCTTCATGTCGAAGAAGTTTTTCTTAGAGTTCATTTCTTAGTTACAACACTACGATCTAAGATCTCTGACCTGTGTAAATATCATGTAAAAACCGAGATGTCTTTTTCGTGTTTCAGGGGAATTGTCAACGATACTTATAAGATGGACCTCATTCTTGTGCACCCGCCCTATCGCATAGCGTTAGCGTGCATATACATAGCAAGTGTCCACAGAGAGAAAGATATCACTGCATGGTTTGAAGATCTTCACGAGGACATGAACTTGGTCAGTCATACTTCCAAAATACCCTACAAACATTGTTCTAACTTTTGCATTTATTCTGGTTAAAGTCCAGTTAAAAGCTGTTGTTTTGTGTGGTTTAGTTACCGTTGACATTGAAACCTTACTAGATTAGTGTTAAACATGGGGGCAATGGGTTGCAGGTGAAGAACATAGCCATGGAGATACTGGACTTCTACGAGAACTACAGAACGATCACCGATGAAAAAGTGAGTTCTGCGTTCAGCAAATTGGCTTTGAAACCGTAGCAGCTGGGGAATCGCCTCCATCTCCAAGATTTATCTGATGCTCTCTTCTTACAGAAAAAAAGATTAGAGACTTTCTCAGTTGCCCATATTAGTTTTGTGGCAGACATGTAACATTGTTTGTTAATCCTACCAAACATAATTCTAAAGTGATATGACAATTAATCTCTCATCTTATCCCAACCCAAAAGTATTAGGTTTGTTACCCTTTTTTCTTTTTTTTGTTTAATCAAATTCTCTCTTTCAAAGCAAAAACACGAAAGGGTCATATTGATGAAGATGAGAAAAGAGAAAACCATAACAAGATGTCAGTGACAATGCTTCCGATGTTGAAATGAGATTAGACCTGATACTACACGTCAGACCCTGGAATGGAGAAACATCATATGGTTATTCATGAATTTATAATCAGCTGAATGGATTAAACCCAGTGAAATGTAGACATTGGACTCCCAGTATTATATGAATAAGATTAAAGATGAGCAAACAGGCCAACTTGTTTCAAGAGGAAACCATTGTTTAAAGAAATTTGGAAAGGTGAAAAGAGCTGTCAGATAAGGTTTGAGATAATGCTGTTGTGTCAAGATACTAAAAAAAGTTATAAAACGCTTCTTATAAGAAAATACAGACAAAAGTTGCTTAAACTACTGCAAGTGCTGCAATTACCAAAAAGGTACTCGAACTGAAAGGCGAATTTTATCCTTCTGGACAGTGATTTTAAATAAGCCTAATTACTCTTATTATTCGATACCTTAAATACTCATAATCTGCAATTACCCGACCTTAATGAAAAGGGCCTACATCTTTCCGTGACAATAGATTCTGATGCTCCATTTTCTACCACAAAATTAAAAAGAATAAAGGAAGAAAGGAAAAGGAAAGCCATTTTGTTGGTTTTGAAGAGAAGCCATCTCTCTTATTACAAGTTGAGGGATCAAAGAAAAACAAAACTATGGCTTCCAATTTCTGGACATCGTCGCACTAGTAAGTTTCAAACTTTCATTCAATCAGATCTTTTCTTAAGAGAGATTTGTTCAATTTCTGTTTTCCTAACTCCTCCTTTTATTTTCTGGGTTTCTTCTCACAGCAAAGAGCTTAAGGACCCAGAAGAGCTTAATGTTGTTCATCCTCTTGATGCTCAGAGAGGAATCTCTGTCGAAGATTTCAGGCTCATTAAGCTTCATATGTCTAATTGTATGTTTTTATTATCTACTTAGGTTTTCATCTTATTATCTACATATGTCTTTGAATCTTGTTCTGCCTTTGAGGCTTCAATAGTTGAGTTCTAATGAATGCCACAATGGTCTCATGATCAGTTAGTTTCTCATGGTAGTCTAGTCTCCATTCTTTGGCTTATTCATTGGTTTCGGTTTTTGCTGTATGTATGGATCATCAATTCACATTCTTTTTCGTTTTCAGATATATCGAAACTGGCACAGCACATTAAGATTAGGCAAAGGTGAAGTCTTTTTGGTAATATCAATCACCCTTTGATGGTCTTTGAACAATGCTGACTGATTTAGTACTTTTTTTTTCAATATGATTCAGAGTTGTTGCAACTGCGGTAACCTATATGCGCCGTGTTTACACGAGGTATGGTTGCTCTAGCTTCTGATGATTTGATAATCTTGTGTACCACGAGGCTCGGTCATTGATTTTATTATGTGTTACTGTATTGTTCTTGTTGGCAGAAAGAGTTTGACAGAATATGAGCCTCGTCTTGTTGCTCCCACCTGCTTGTATCTGGCTTGCAAAGCAGAGGAGAGTGTGGTGCATGCCAAGATTCTTGTCTTCTACATTAAAAAACTGTGTAACTCATTTTCTGCTTCAAACAATCAAACTTTCTTGATTTGATCGAGCTTTACCTTAGTTTCTGATGAAATTTGGATGCTTTTCACTCTGCAGATGCTGATGAGAAGTTTAGATATGAGATTAAAGATATTCTGGAAATGGAGATGAAGGTCTTGGAAGCATTGAACTTCTATCTTGTTGTATTCCACCCATACCGATCTCTACCTGAGTAAGTCTTTTGCATATCTTTGCTTGAGATCTTCCAAATCAACCAGACACAAAAATCTTTTACTTCATATACTATGCATTTCCTTTTGATTATTTTTCTTGCTTTACAGGTTCTTGCAGGATTCTGGAATCAATGACACAAATATGACCCATTTAACTTGGTAAGTATCCAATTTTTTTTGTCATTTATTAAGTTTGTTGATGAAGTGCTGTACTCAAAAAGTCAATTGCATTTCGTCTTTAAACAGTTACTAGCATCTGACTAGTCTTTACTTGAACATCAGTTAAACAGGTTTTGATTTGCAAGCAAAAGTAAAATGCTCTCTTGATGTTAAAGTTTTTGTGGAAACTATAGGGGTCTTGTCAACGACACTTACAGAATGGACCTCATCCTTACACATCCGCCTTATCTTATCACGCTCGCTTGCATTTACATTGCTTCTGTGTACAAAGAGAAAGACATAAGGACATGGTTTGAAGAGCTTTCTGTGGACATGAACATAGTAAGCTTTTGTTGATACTAGAACCTGGAATGCTTTCAACGGCACATTTTATTCATATTTCCAATATCAGTTCTTGTTTAATCATTCATTGGTATGTTCTGAACATTGGCAGGTGAAGAATATCGCAATGGAGATATTAGATTTCTATGAAAACCATAGAATGTTCACGGAAGAAAGAGTTCACGCCGCCTTCAACAAACTTGCTACAAACCCTTAAAAGTTTTGACGGGAATCTTAGTCGATTTGTCTATGGTTGTTCCCCTGAGAAATATGTTTTGCCAGAAGTTTTCTGACATGAGATCATTTCGTGTATTGTACATTAGTTTTGCTCGTCTTGGTTCAACCATATCTTGACTGTGCACATTATAAGTGGTCGCAAATTGGCAAAAAGAGAAAACTAGTCGAATTTCAAACAGAAAACAAAATACCATCGTCTTCACATAAAAGTTTATTTAGCATCTCAAAATCAAAAGAGAGCAAAAGAGAAGGTATAAAGGAAGAAAGCATTCTGTTCAGAGAGGAACGCTGTGCAAGACGACTGTCTCTACAGTGAGACCTGGTCCAAAACCAAACAAGACACCCCACTCCAACCCTTCTCCTGTCGTCGCTGCACCATCCTCTGCGGCCTTCCTCCTCATCTCGTCAAGTATGAAAAAAACGCATGCGCTGGACATATTTCCGTACTCGCTCAACACGTGACGAGTCGCCCTCAACTTCTCTGCCTTCAGTCCTAGCTTTATCTCAAGCTGCTCCAAAATCGCTGGACCTCCAGGGTGAGCTATCCAGAAGAGAGAGTTCCAGTCGTTTATCCCGAGCGGCTTAAACGCTTCTTCCAGACTCTTCTCAATGTTCTTCGAGATGAGCTCCGGTACAGTCTTCAAGAGATGGAAGGTAAGTCCTACCTCCCTCAGATGTCCTTCTATGGCTCCTGCCGAGTCAGGAAGGATTGTTTGTGCGGCAGACACCATCTCGAAAATTGGTTTCTCTCCAGCAGCGGTATCCGGGTCTGAACCCACGATGAGTGCAGCCGCGCCGTCACCGAAAAGGGATTGTCCAACGAGGGAGTCGAGGTGGGTGTCAGAGGGCCCACGGAAGGTAACTACTGTAATCTCAGAGCATACAATAAGGACTCGAGCGCCGCGGTTGTTCTCAGCAATGTCCTTGGCCAAACGGAGGACAGTGCCACCGGCAAAGCAACCTTGATGGTACATCATGACACGCTTGACGGAAGGACGGAGGCCAAGGAGCTTGATGAGCTGGTAGTCAGCACCAGGCATGTCAACGCCAGAGGTGGTGCAGAAGACTAGATGGGTGATCGTGGACTTGGGCTGACCCCACTCCTCGATGGCCTTCGCTGCCGCCTCTTTGCCTAGCCTAGGGACCTCGGCCACCAAGATGTCCTGCCTAGCGTTCAAGGAAGGAGCCATGTAGGCGCATATGTTGGGGTTGTCCTTCAGAAACTCCTCAGTCAAGTGCATGTGACGTTTCCGTATCATTGATTTGTCGCCTATTATAGTAATAGATAAAGTTCACGTATTGTTAACTATATATGGGCATGAATATATGCCAAAACGAAATGAAGAAATAAAGTAGGGAATTAGACGTACACATGCGCTTGAACTTCTCCTTGAGGTCGGTCATGTGTTCACTATTGGTGATGCGGAAGTAGTAGTCTGGATAGTCCGCCTGGATCACTTGGTTCACAGGGTTCGACGTGCCTATCGCCAAGATGTTCGCTGGTCCATCCGCTCTTTGTACCTTTCTGATCTCATCCAACGTTGACGCATCCATCACCATAGTAATGTACTAAAACCAATCGGGCTGAGCGGGGTTTGATGTTTTGGTTTTGTGTACTATGCAAATGTTTATATTAGAAAGCAGGCGGAAGGATATGGGGAAGTAAGTGATTGATTGTATAACAAATTGGGAGAGTTTATATAGCAAATTGAGAGATTATGTATCACAAATAAACAAGGATAAGTTAATGAGAAGGGTAGGTGGGTAGGTAGTGTTTATTACTATTGTTATTTTTTGGCAACAAGGCGTGTCTATTGCTGGTTGAAAACTAGAAGTATTTAAATGAACATTTAATAATATTTATATAAAAAGAAAGATTTGCTGGACATTCAAAATTTCCCTTTATTTATTTAAGAATCTTAATTTCTTAAGAACATTTATATCTGTTCAAAAACTTGAACAGTCCCTATATTATAAAACTCTGTACTTATTTTTGGTAAAATAAATTTGTATATACTATTCTGAAAACTTGTATAGATGATTAAGTTCGGTACATTATTTAACTAGTTATAATAGATAACACACTATAAATATATTTTGCTTTTAAAATTGATATTTTTAATTAATTATTGAATTTAATTTTAAATCAAATACAATCTTTCTAAATTTAATTTCGCTTAAAATCTCTTATATATTCATTAATTTTTTTTTTTCCATTTTTTATTATTATATATTATTTACAATATGTTATTATGAATTTATGATATGTCATTATCATAAAAAAATTTACATTCATTTTATAAATCAATTTAAATTACTAAAATAATTATAATATATATTATTCATTAATACATACAATACATATAATTTTACATCAAATATATCATATGTATTTTAATAAAATAGTCTATTTGTTCTATATAAATATAAGATTTTCTAGCTACAAATGCAAAGTTTTAGAAAACATTTTTATAGTTTTTTTATAGATTAAAAACATCAAGGACTATTTAATGGAATCTAATTTAACCATTAATTACTTTTTGATACATAAATATTTACAAAAAGTCAGATAAATTTTAATTTTTGCATAGAAAGTTATCAAACATTTTATAAACTGAAAAAAACTAATTAGAGATCTTATATTATGAGGAAAATGAGATATAAGTTAATCAATTAAATAAAACTATACATTCAATTTTTATGGATTATTCTATATTTTCTATATATTAAAAATGATTGGAGTTTAAAAAATTATAGGAAGTTTTGTTCTATTAATTCATCACAAAAATAGAAAAGCATGTTATAGTCGATACGGAGATATGGAGATATGTCAAGTATGTAAAGTTGGGGTTGAGTCGGTCCTTCATGTCTTGCGGGACTGTCCCTCAATCGCAGGTATATGGAGGAGGCTTGTCCCGCGGACGAGGCAACATGCTTTCTTTACTAGGAGCCTGTTTGAATGGTTATATGAGAATTTGGGGGATGATAGAAGACTGGAGGAAGGTGAATGGGCTACTGTCTTTGCAATAATAGTTTGGTGGGGTTGGAAGTGGAGGTGTGGGAATCTGTTTGGGGAGAATCTGCCGTGCAAAGATAGAGTGCAGTTTGTTAGATTTCGGGCCAAGGAAGTGACGGCTGCTGTGGCTGCTACGGCGGAGAATGCTCCCCGTGATGTGAGGGTGGATCAGATGATTGGCTGGGAACCACCACATATGGGGTGGTTTAAACTGAATACGGATAGTGTTTCTCGTGGTAACCCGGGGTTAACTACAGCTGGTGGAGTGATACGAGATGGTGATGGTGAGTGGTGTGAGGGGTTCGCTCTGAACATTGGTCGGTGTTCAGCACCTCTGGCGGAGCTTTGGGGTGTATTATGGCTTGGTCTTGGCATGGCAGAGACAGATCACGAGGCTGGAGCTGGAAATCGACTCTGAAATGGTGGTTGGGTTTCTCAAAAATGGCATTGGAGGTTCCCACCCACTTTCTTTCCTGGTATGTTTGTGCTACAGCTTTCTAAATAGGAATTGGATAGTTCGAATTTCACATATTTATAGGGAAGTAAATCGTCTAGCTGACGTTCTAGCCAACTATGCTTATTCTTTACAGTTTGGTTTTTATTCTTTTATTGTTGTACCGGTCGATGTGGCTGCGATTCTGAGAGACGATGCCTCAGGCTCTTTGTCTGTAAGGCAAGTTAGAGTGTAGTTTGTGTTGCAAGTTTCTTTTAATAAAACAGGGAGCTCTTGTCTCCCGTTGATTTACCAAAAAAAAAAAAACAGAAAAGCATGTAAAATATTACTTAAGTTATTTATTTAATTTGTTATGAAAAATAATATCAAATTATATTTTATGTTTATATTTACAAAAATATTTATTTACTTTTGAATTATAATTTATCTTAAATTTTGGCCATATATAAAAATTTGGTACAAATTATATATATCATCATCAAATCATCATTAAATTAGATTCAAATTAGATAAATCACATATTCAAAAAATGGTAATACAATTTTTTTTAAAGATCTTTTTAAATAAACTCTTTGATATTATATTTTATAAACATTTATATATATTGAATCACGAATACTTCATTTGAAAAATATCTACTATAAAAATATGTTTTAAATATCTTTAAAAGGCTCTGAAAATAAAAATAATTAAGTTTATATTATTAAAATATAAGTTATAGTTAAATATTATAAAAATAATTAGTAAAATTTTTACCCTTTGCATTACCCTTGCGTAGGTTTCTACCTAGTCAAGTAGTCACATCGTTGATAGATGAGACCATCAAACTTCTTTCTAACAACGCTCCTAGAGAGGCACGCTCTTCGCGGCAAAGCTAATTTACCACAACTGCACCGTCTGCATCTTTTCCATTTAAGAACTACAAAAGATCCCCCGAGTTCACTGTCCCCATACTAAGAACAACTAGAGAAGATCTCTTAAGAAGAGCTAATTTCCTAAAAAAGACTCGTCCTCCTTCTCTTTGCATCAGTCCATGACTCTCTGGAGTCTGGATTTTTAGGCGATATGTATGTGGTCTGTGACTCTGTGTGGTGTTTTGGAGAACTGTTAAGGTATGTAATAAGTAAAGAACTAAGAATGGTTCCTTTGAGTCTTAAAGCTTGTGAATATGTAACTAAAACTTCAGGTTGCCAATCAAATTGAAATCGGATTTTTTTTTCAGGTATCACAGTTTTCACAAGTAAATTTAAATTATATAACTTCATCAACGGACACGTTTTCTTGGGATCAAACGTTGAAATTATTATTAGAACTTAGGAGAAACAGAGTTCTTCATTATTGCATACACACAAAGTTGAAAACATAACACATGAAACCACGTGTAGGTAGTTTGTTCAGTAAAAAAACAAGAAGGTAGGTAGCTATGCTGCTTGTGCAGGACAGAAGGAAGCGTTTTATGTTTAGAGAGGAATGCTATGCAAGACGACCGTGTCTAAAGTTAGACCTGGTCCAAAACCAAACAAGACTCCCCACTCCAACCCTTCTCCTGTCGTCGCTGCACCATCCTCTGCGGCCTTCCTCCTCATCTCGTCAAGTATGAACATGACGCTCGCGCTCGACATGTTGCCGTACTCGCTCAACATGTGACGAGTCGCCCTCAATTTCTCTGCGTTAAGTCCTTGCTTTTTCTCAACCTGGTCCAGAATCGCCGGGCCTCCAGGGTGAGCTATCCAGAAGAGAGAGTTCCAGTCGCTTATCCCGAGCGGCTTAAACGCTTCTTCCAGACTCTTCTCAATGTTCTTCGAGATGAGCTCGGGTACAGTCTTCAAGAGATGGAAGGTGAGTCCCACCTCCCTCAGATGTCCTTCTATGGCTCCTTCAGAGTCAGGGAGGAGAGTCTGCGCGGCAGACACCATCTCGAAGATCGGCTTCTCTCCCACAGATATATCCGGATCTGAACCCACGATGACTGCGGCGGCCCCGTCACTAAAGAGGGATTGTCCGACGAGGGAGTCAAAATGGGTGTCGGAGGGGCCACGGAAGGTGACAGCTGTAAGCTCAGAGCAAACAATAAGGACTCGAGCGCCACGGTTGTTCTCAGCGAGGTCCTTGGCCAGACGGAGGACAGTCCCACCAACGAATCAACCTTGCTGGTACATCATGACACGCTTAACGGAAGGACGAGGTCGAGGAGCTTGATGAGCTGGTAATCAGCACCAGGCATGTCGACGCCAGAGGTGGTGCAGAAGATGAGATGAGTGATCGTGGACTTGGGCTGACCCCACTCCTTGATGGCCTTCACTGCCGCCTCTTTGCCTAGCTTAGGAACCTCGGCCACCAAGATGTCCTGCCTGGTGTTCAAGGAAGGAGCCATGTGGACCAATAAGTTCGGGTTGTCCTTCAGAAACTCCTCAGTCAATTGCGTGTGACGTTTCCGAATTGTCAATTTGTCGCCTGTTATATATAGTAATAGATAAAGTTCATATTACCTAACTATATATGAATATATGCCAAAATGAATATGAAGACTAGAAA
The DNA here is from genome assembly GCA_900406495.1 of Sisymbrium altissimum. NCBI lineage: Eukaryota > Viridiplantae > Streptophyta > Magnoliopsida > Brassicales > Brassicaceae > Sisymbrium > Sisymbrium altissimum. The sequence continues at coordinate 21,751 of OVBI01000436.1, forward strand.
ATAGGAAACAAGACGTACACATGCGCTTGAACTTGGCCTTGAGTTCAGTCATGTGTTTGCTGTTGGTGATGCGGAAATAGTAGTCTGGATAATCCGCCTGCATCACAATGTTCGCAGGGTTGGCCGTGCCTATCGCCAAGATGCTTGCGGGTCCATCAGCCCTTTGTGCCTTTCTGATCTCATCTAACGACGACGAACCCATCACCATAGTAATACCAATTGGTATACCAATTGACTTTATATTATAATTGGAGTTTGATGTTTTGGCTTTGGGTAGTATGCAATATTTATATTAGAAAGCTAGGCGGGAGTGAGTGATTGTATAACATATTCAGAGATCATTATAAAACAAACTGACAAGCTAGGCGAAAGGAGAAGGGAATGTGGTAGGTATTGGTTATTTTTCTTTTTCCTTTTTTGGCAGCAAGGCGTGATTATTGCTGGTTGAAAAACTAGAAGTATATACTTGAACAATTCCAAAATTAATTTTTAGAATGACCGTATATACGGACGTACATTGTAAGGCGTGTCTAGTCGATTTTTAAAATAACTAAAAACATCTTCTACTTGGATGTAATGATGACGGTATATACATACGTACTTGATTCTCTAAACCAAAGGCGTGGCCGTTGCTGGTTAACATAATCTGCAATCTTTTCGGTTTTGAGCTGAACCAAGACCTTCTAGTTGAGCCAGAAGCTTATTTTTCCATTCAAAATTTTATAAGAAAAATCTTCCATGTCAGACCAAAAAAATGGTAAATCTTTCGTAACGATCCTGTATGAATCCAAGAATCTTTCTGTCGGGAGAGAGTTTTCGAACTAGGGTTGGGTAAAAAACATTAGGAAAAAGTGGGTATGGAGAAAGGACAAAGAACTGTCTTGGCCGCCTTGACGTTCAAAAACGGACACTTTCTTTTTGGTGATTGTGATGGGCTAACCTCTCCGATCCGTCAAAAGAGTTTTGTGTGGGAAATTTTACTGATCTAACGAATCCACACATTCCTAAATGGATCAACGTTGACCCCACTTTCCATCTCTCTCTCTCCCTCTTTCGTACACCTTCCGCGTCTTATCCAAGGACTGACAAGTTTGGATTCGCTTTTCAAGTTTTCTTTTTTCTGCGGGAGATTCTTTGTCTTTAGAGTTCTTTTTAACCTTTTTCTGCTGCTTTTGACGATTATTCTTTCCTTCACTTTGTTGTCTATTCTAAATCTGGGATTGCGGCTTAAGAACCAGTTGTACACAATATTAAATCGAGTTTCTTTATTCATGATTTGAATCCGAAGTGCTTGGATTCGGATTTTCAAGTGGTATTCAGATCGGAGATCTGAGTTTTTCTGTTGTGGTGTTAGTTGCCAATGACCACATTAGATGAAGGGCATTTCAATGTGGAGGTGGAGAATAGGAAAAATGGTTGCATTGCGCTTGCTTTCGAGCAGCAACCAGAGACCATAGCGATTCAGGAAGCTGTCAAAGTTATATTACAAGGTCTTGGTGAGGATATCAATCGTGAAGGCATTAAAAAAACTCCCTTTCGTGTTGCCAAGGCTCTTCGAGAAGGAACCAGAGGTATATTTGTGATTCTCATGCTCTTGATTCTCATTGTCTTCGGTTAGTTTGTAATTCTGGTAACTTCAACTGATGAAAAGGGAAGTTTTTGTTTTGTGGGTTTAATTAAGTAGCTGTCATTGAGTTAGTTTCCATGTAGACTTTTCATTTTCTTATGTAAGTGGTGTTCTTATCGCAGGTTATAAACAAAAGGTGAATGACTTTGTGCAGAGTGCTCTGTTTCCAGAGACAGGATTGGATGATGGGCAAGCAGGAGGAGTGGGAGGTCTTGTTGTTGTCCGGGATCTCGATCATTACTCTTACTGTGAATCTTGCTTGCTTCCTTTTCAAGTGAAGTGTCATGTAGGATATGTCCCTTCTGGCCAACGCGTTCTCGGACTAAGCAAGTTTTCTAGAGTCGCTGATGTTTTTGCAAAGCGACTCCAAGAGCCTCAGCGTTTAGCTAATGATATATGTACAGCTCTTCAACATTGGGTCAAACCATCTGGAGTCGCTGTTGTTCTCCAATGCTCTCATGTCCACTTCCCGAGTTTAGACCTAGACTTTCCCAGCTTTAGCCGCCATGGTTTTGTGGAGTTAACGGTTACCTCAGGTTCAGGGGATTTTGAGGATGAAAGTTCGGATCTTTGGTGTGAATTTTTGGGTCTATTGAAGTTCAGAGGCGTTAAATTGCTTAGCAGCGGCTCTGTGAAAGAGTGGTGCCCGGTCGTGATTGAAAACTCATCCAAAGTTGCACCTGCAGACTCAGAAATGGTTTCTGCTGTAGTCTCCATTCTGAAATCTTTAGGAGAAGATCCCTCAAGGAAAGAACTAATTTTCACTCCAACCCGGTTCCTAAAATGGATGATGAAGTTCCAGTACGCTGACTTGGAGATGAAACTGAACAGATTTGACTACAAAGTCGAGGAGAGAAGACTGAGTTGTGAGACGAATATCCGGTTCTGGTCAATGTGTGAGCATCATTTGCTTCCTTTCTATGGAGTGGTGCATATTGGCTACTTCTGTGCTGATGAACCCAAACCCATTGGAAGGTCACTAATAGAGTCAATTGTACGGTTTTACGGGTTTAAGCTCCAAGTGCAAGAAAGGATGACTCGGCAAATCGCAGAGACATTGTCGCCTCAAGTTGGAGGCGATATAATTGTGGTGGCAGAAGCTGGGCATACTTGTATGATCTCCAGGGGAATTGAGAAGTTTGGAAGTAGCACAGCTACAATTGCGGTTTTAGGTCGGTTTTCAAGTGACCTTTCTGCAAGAACTAAGTTCCTAGAGAGTATTCAGAAAACAGAGTAGAAGAGGCACATTGTCTCTCACAGGATTAGATACACCATTAGAACCGGGGATCAAGACAAAAGCCAGTCTCCCATGTTTGTTGTCATTTTATGGTTCTGCCTTGTTGTTCCTTTCCCTACAATTGTTTTGAATTCTGATTTCAACTCATGCCTAACTTTTTTATGTTTTCGCTTTGAAGTATATTTGCTCTGTTCTGACGATGATACATAATTCCATCTTAAATTAGTATAGTTGTGTGAGTGAGCCCAATGGTGGCATACTGGTTTTCTTGGCTTCTTACTCCAAGCTTCAATCAACCCTATTAGGATCAAAAGAAGAGGGTGCAAAATCATCCAATGTCTTGCAAGTAGAAACAAATGTAGTGTGAAAAAATAACAGAAGTGGTGGTCTCTCACTCTCTAGGCAAGTGAATTTAGAGGAGAAAAAGAAGGGCATTTCATTTATTCCTCCCCAACAAAGTAGATACAAACGAGGTCTGCACACCACACTTGCTATGGAGGCAGGGTTTACCATTAGCATGACATTATTCACATATCCGCACTAACACACGCGAAACCCCTGAGATATACAATGCAAGTAGGGAATCAAAATTGCGTGCAGAACCAAATGCCACTCATATCCTTGTCCTTATGACACAATATCTCAAACAAAAAGTCAACAACAATCAACCTCTCTATGGATCTACACTACTTCTTCCTCATTCATTAATTTTACCACCCATGCAGAGCTTTGTGGGTGTGCAGATTATGGCCGTGTAAAGTTTTTTTTTTATCCTTGCTTATATACTTTGGGAGCCATGGAGTGCTGTGCGGCCTCCGTTAAACGCCCTCACTGGTGCTACTGATAAAGCAGGAACTGTTGCAAAGTGGGGTTGTGTGAGAGGGATATTTCTCCTCATGGGTTGTGGCGTACGAACATCAGAAGACAGTCACAGCTAAAATGGAACAACGTATGGAAGAGCTAAAATATCGGCAGATTCTATTCTGAAAGCTTGATTCCAGACCTGCAAGGATTCACCAGAATCAGAAGCTGTTCTTGCCTTTTTTAACTTGACACCTAACGGACCATATAGCCATTCTTCGTCATCATCAACCTCTAGAAACAGCTCCCTTTTCGGTACATTGAGTATCTGATTCAGATACTTTAGGTCCGGATGAGGCGGCTTTGCGGATGCTTCACCATTTTCTTTGACTTTCACTTTCATTGTTGCAGCCAAAGGGTTCAATGGGCCGAATTTTTGTTTTTCCCCAGGAACAACAAAACCATTAACTTTAACTTCCTTGACTTCAAGCTTGCAAGTCGTTCCTTGCACCTCAGAAGCAGGTATAGGAAGAGTTCGGTGTGCACCTAACGTTCTTCCATTTTCCACAGATGATACAGATGCTGAATGCCTCTGTAACTTGTTTGGTGTGGTTCCATTCTCTGCACAAGAATTAAAGACTAGTGTTAAACGAATAGAAATCCAAGATGAAGATGCAATGTCAACGTTAAAGAAAATATACCAGCAGAAAATGAACGGGTCTTGCATCAGTAGTCCAAATAACAACCACAATAACAAAAAATTTAAATAATCTTTTGTAAGGTAAGAAAACATACCACGATTGTTTAAAACTATAATATGGCAACTACACACCTATATCCCTCCTCATTCACCAGACAGGGAATTGGATCAGGTAATAACTCACCATACAAGAGTCCATTTGTGTCAAGATCCTTCCGTTTGCCAAGATTTCCCTCAGCAATAAGGTTCTTGACGCTCGCCCGTGAATTGTCAGGCGGTCTGCCATTCCTTATGTCCAGAGAGTCCTTTCCCCTCTCCTCTAAGTTGGGCCCTTCTATCAAATTTGGTTTCTCGTGGTGAGTTCTATTTATTGACTCTGTTTTCTTCTCTTTATATACGACTTTATCCTTTGCTTCGTTTTTCTTTACCCCCTCTTTATACCTTGGTTTATCACTCTTGGTCGCACTTTCCTTGCGGTGACTCTTCTCAGGTGATTCCGTATGCCTTGCCTGGTCTCTGTTCTCCACTGGTTTACCCATAGCCTCAGGTCTTTTCTGATCTGCAACAAATGATACTCGAGCAACTGCATTTTCAGAACTTTTTGCCATTGCAAAGTTCTTCTGAGTACTGATTCTCTTATCGTCATTTTCCTTACGGTTTGTTTCTTGAACTGGGCAGAAACTGCTGTTCTCAAATGATCTTCCTGATACTCCTTTTTGGTTAGTAATCTTTTGCGCACTCTGACTTCCTGTCGCTTCTTCTTCATATCTGCTCCTTCTTGCCAGTTCCTGTACATACTTTGACTCTCCATTACTACTATTCTGCACGGTATGCCCTGTGTTTGTCAGCACTTCGGCTTTCTTCTCCTCCAAAGGTTTGCTTTTTTCTTTATCCTTCTCCTTGTCTTTACGATCTTTATGTTTCTCTTTTTTCTCCTTTCTTTCCTTATGTTTGTCTTTGCTTCTATCTCTACTCTTTTTCTCTCTATCCTCTTTCTTTTCTTTGTCCCTATCCTTCTTGTGTTTTTTTTCCTTGTACTTCTCCTGCGATTTCACACCCCATGAAGAGAAACATATACACAAATAAGGGAGGATCACAAGATTTCATATAAATAAACTTATGAGCAGCAGCATATAGTTCCACATAAAACAGCTGTACATGGGAGAAGCATCAACATAGCATACAAAAGCATCTCAGCAGTAATTTTTCACAGACAAGGGAATTGCAATTTTCGGAAGAAAGGAATTATGATTTGGACAAATAAAAAGGAAGAAAGAAATTCTCTAAATCCCTCAATTATCTAACAGACAAGATTTGCCATGCTCCGGTAATACATAGGACTACCGCAACCCATATGAACTTATACATGGTTACGTGGCAGAAACAATGTAAAATTGGATACGCATTGGTGAAAGTTTCTTTTTTCTTTCTATTCAAGGAAGATATCCACTAGAAGATGTAACTAGAATGGTCGGTCTGTTGTTAGGTACTCCCAGTAAGTTCAAGCTCCTGGCTAAGCTATACAATCAGCTACATCAATTCGGCTTAATAACGAGAGTCTACTTGTGCAGAGTCTAAAATTCGCCTACTCAAAAAGGGTTTCGCATTAGACTCCACTCTCATGCTAAGTTTGAGTTTCCTCCAAAAATTTGATTTCGAAACACCAGAATGAGCATGATTCAGAGTAGAGTAAGTTCCAAGGGTTAACATATGAACCTTTATAAGAGGGTCGGTTTCGTGAGTTGTAATCTTCTTGTCATATCCTGGTGGAGGAAATGGGAAGCAGCGAGACATGGCACCTGTCCGTGGGAACTGTAAAGTGGTACACTTTCCCCACACTCCAACTTTTTTGCTCCTTTACGCCAGAACTTGACCAGATCAGAATCTATGATCCAGTACACCATTCCAGCTCGGAAAATCACTTTCTGACCCGCAATAATCACCTCCAAGAAATCAATTCCGAGTCCAACCGAAAAGTATATATTCCTTATAACTTAGCAAACTATACACCTCAGAACCCTGATACGGGTCAACTTGGGGTTGTATGGAGAGTGGTACACCCCCAAAGATTTGGTCTTTCAAGATAGATAATAGCCTGCCACCAGAAATCGAGATCAGAACCACATCCGTTAACTCACAGTAACAAGGTTTCGGGAGATAAGACTTTGATGAGCATCTCAAAAAGCACCTTATTAGCTTAATTGATCAAAATATCAACTCCGTGGGAGGTGCCAACCAATTGTGCTCTAGCTCAGATTGAATGTGAAGAAACCCAATTCAAACCTCACACTTGAGAGGTTGAGCCTAGGGGCGATCCAATCAAAACCCTGAAAAGACCAATTGAGAGCAAAATGTCAAGTGAAATCACCAGCTTCCAAACAAAAGATATTATGCAAGGAACGTAAACTCGAAGCTATGCACCAATTCTCCATGTGGGAAACTAGTAAGGAAACCCAACTTATCGAGAAACCCAATTAGCGAACCCAAAATCAGCTTTAGTATCTGCGGATCCAATTTCAAAACTTTCCATAAAAATCCACTCCAAAATCGAAGATTTCAGTTTAATAAACAGAAGAAATTTGCCTACAGCTTCGGTTTAATGAAAATCAGAAGCAAGAAAACGTGCGATTCAAAAAAAATCTCAGAAAGTGAGAAAACTCTCTCTCTCTCCCCATCTCTCTTCCATCTACATGTGTTGGCATATGGCTTGTATATACCTTTGTCTTTCTGTATATATATATATATATACTGTAATGTTCTTCTATGAGGTTTTATTTATAACGAAAAACAAAAAAGATTAAAAAAAAAACAACGGGTTAATTTTGATAGGTTGGCTCTTGATGGGAAGAAGAAACTCTCTCTCTCCTTTCTCTCTCTCTCTCTCTCTCTCTCTCTCTCTCTCTCTCTCTCTCTCTCTCTCTCTCTCTCTCTCTCTCTCTCTCTCTCTCTCTCTCTCTCTCTCTCTCTCTCTCTCTCTCTCTCTCTCTCTCTCTCTCTCTCTCTCTCTCTCTCTCTCTCTCTCTCTCTCTCTCTCTCTCTCTCTCTCTCTCTCTCTCTCTCTCTCTCTCTCTCTCTCTCTCTCTCTCTCTCTCTCTCTCTCTCTCTCTCTCTCTCTCTCTCTCTCTCTCTCTCTCTCTCTCTCTCTCTCTCTCTCTCTCTCTCTCTCTCTCTCTCTCTCTCTCTCTCTCTCTCTCTCTCTCTCTCTCTCTCTCTCAAAACCCCAGCCAAGGAATGAGAAAAGTTTGGCAAGAGAATGGCAAATGGGAATTTATAAACGGGGAAAATGAAGAAATACACGTGTCATTCGTACACAAAACTTGTCGACATTAGCTTAGAGTAAAAGGCTTTCTTGGGGGCATTTCTCGATACAGTATTGGGCTTAGCCCGAATATTATTGACTGTGCTATACGATTCTCATTTCTTAGTTGAGTCTTTTAGCTTTGTATTTCACTGAAGAACCAAACATACACAGGTGATGACACGATGCGAGGATATATAGCAGCTACAAAGGAAGCCAATCTCTCTATAAAACACACTATACATATATAAATTACGCAAACTATAGACAAAAAAATAGTTTCCATAGCCACTGAGCAGGTAGAAACCTTTCGTCGCGCTCTCTCTCTCTACATATCTATGCATTGTGCACTAAAAACATAATTCAAGCTTTCTTCTTTTTCTTCTACCAAACTGCTTTCATTTCAGACACTGCTATTCTCTTCTTCTTCTGCATTCTCATTCTCCTTGAGCTTAAACGCGCCATCCACATACTCCTCTGTGTCCCATAGAAACGTACCAAACGCCACAGCCTCAAGAAGCAGCCTCTTCAAGCTAGAAAACGATGTCACGATGCTCACTTCACTTTCCTTGGGACCGAAGAGAGCTAGGCTCTGCTTCTCTATCAGGTTCTTGGCTTCACGTGACCTCGGCTTTGCGCATCTCTGCAATATCTTGGGGTCGAACCCGGAGATGTAATGTCTCAGTTGCTTGGTGATGCTTCCATGGTTTTCCGATAGAGAGCATTCGAGCTGGTGCCTGAGGGAAGCGGATTTCAAAAAGTATCCATACAAGATGGAAGCAGTGTACACTCTGCTCAAATGATGCTTATCGATCTCGGTGGTTTCCAAATTATCAGTCAAAGTAGAATCAACTCGTAAACTGATGACTGCGTTGCTGTGTTCCTTGATGAGCTCAAGAACGTCGTAGCTATGAATAGATTCGAGCTCCCAGTCTTTGGAAGGCCAGACCTCGAGTCTTCCGTTGTAGATGCAAGTGGTGAGCTTTGGAACAAGAGGCACTCTAATCTCCGAGAATTTGTACAAGACCAACATGTACATTATGTCTTCAATCGCAGTTTGACAATTGCTCTCCTTGAGTTGAGCTATCCTTCTGGAATTCACAAAATCAGCCAAATATGAATTTGTTTGAATCATATATATGCTAAGCCAATCACAAATATCTACCAAACGCCATAAGTTATACAGTGTTGGTTCCTAATTAAAGAAGAACCTGTGGAGAGAAGCTTCGTCGGATCCAGAACTGAGGAACATGCGAGATAAAGCGGCTTCCTTATCTTCAGCGAGTTGCTTGAGCAAATCAGCCACGGCGAAGTGAAAGAGTGGCCGCTTTTTCGTCAACACGCAGCTTAGAAACTTCCCCTGAGCCGAGCGAGGCACCAGAGGCGCGTCCAGGCTCGCTCCGGCTCCGGCTCCCGCAGCCGCAACAACCACCATCGAGTCGTACCGGACCTTACGCCGCCAGGGGAGAACAGCACAATCGCCGCCGCTTCTTCGTCTCAAGGAATCGCGGCGTGATGGGAGAAACGGGAGGGATCCCTGGTGGGAGAGACAGCTGTCCATGAATTGAAACAGAGAACGCAGAACGGTGAATTCGGATTGTGAAGAAGAGAAGAGGATTGAAGAGTCAGTGGGAGCAGAGATTGGATAAGGTAATGGAGAATAATAATAAGAGCAAATCTTTAGTATGTATTAAGTTTATTTTTATTTGTATTTTTGTACTAAAACTTTGATTCGATGATCGGCTTCGATACTGCCTTGTGTGGTTATTAACTTGCCCCTCTGCAAGTTGACTGGTAAAAGCGATGTTGTTGATTGGGATCGATTCACACCTTCGATTTGTGTTTTTTACAGCTGTGTGAAAGAACTGGGGTATGGACAAGATGGGTTAGGGGTAACGAGACAAAATAGGCCCAGGCCCATATTTATGGTCCACTAAGACTGCCTCTACTCGATTTAGCTAAGAACAAAAACAGACAGAGACTGTGAAGAAAAAAAGGACAATCAAAAACTAAAAAGAGTGAGAAGCGATTTTGGCGAGCTAAGATGTGTCTCCGTTACTCCCTTTTGTTGATCTTCTTCTCTCTCATTTTGCTCCAAGGTTTTGTTTTTATTCCAGATTTTTATCTGTCCCGATCCTCTTCATTTATTGATTTAATGGGTGACAAATTGGTACAACATGAGCTCAACCTAATCTATCTAATACTTTGTATTGGATCTATTTGTTTTCGTGTTTTTTCCATGTTTAGGTTTTGCCAAGAAGACAGGAGACGTGTCGGAATTGCAGATCGGGGTTAAGGTAAATTTTATTACTTTCGCCGACCAGCAAATGAACGATCTTAGTATATTGTTAAGCTCGATCGTAGATTTTTTAGCTATGATAGTCGAGTACAGAGGAACTTTTAGCTATGATAGTGATGTTGGAGCCCATCATTGTAGATTTTCGTTAGGTATCCATTGTTTTCATTGGATTACTGTATATGTGAAGCGACTTTACTAACCTTTGGTTTTGCTCGATCTAAACAACATTGGTTGGTTTTGAATGTGTTCTGCTCTGTTTTGGTTTCTTATCATCTTCACTGGTTATTTTCGCAGTATAAGCCAGAAACTTGTGAAGTGAAGGCACACAAAGGTGACAGGATCAAGGTGCACTACAGGGTAAGCTTGACCAGATCTTTACCACAAAATACGATTCATCATCGTCCTAAATAAATAGTAGCGCAGGATGTTCTATTGTTCTGTCACAAAGGATGGCGTTGTTGTTGTTTGTTTAACTTAAATATTATGTGGCAGGGTAAACTTACCGATGGAACCGTATTCGATTCGAGCTTTGAAAGGGGTGACCCGTTTGAGTTTGAGTTAGGAAGTGGTCAGGTTATCAAAGGTTGGTGGCCTGGTTCTATCCATTTTCTTCTGGCTCTTAGAATCTCTCCTTTTGATCCATTATCTTAATTCCTCCAATGGTAATATTCGGGTTTTGTTGTAGGTTGGGATCAAGGTTTGCTAGGTGCGTGTGTAGGCGAGAAGCGCAAGTTAAAGATACCTGCAAAACTTGGATATGGGGAACAAGGCTCACCTCCGACCATCCCCGGTATAAAATACTTTACATCTATAGATAGGCTTTTTTAACTGTGTATTCCGTGTTATGAAGAATTCGGTTTCTGACTTTTTATAACTAAAAACAATCTTGCAAACTTCAGGTGGTGCAACATTGATATTTGACACAGAGCTCATTGCGGTTAATGAAAAACCAGCTGGTGGAGAAGAAGAAGACGGAAACGATGTAGACGATACATATGGAGACGACGAGCTGTGATTCGATCTCCATTCTCCAACCGTTTAGCTTCAGAGTTAGATGAAACGAAGAAACATTCTGTGTTTTTTTTCAATCTTGGGATGCTTTAGTTTTGCTTCTTTCTAAGTTATCAACAACTTCGTTTTGGTTTGGCTTTTGGAGTAATGAACACTGATATCGGGAGAAATGATTCAAAGAAAAAAATTTGTCGCCAACTTAAAAATCCATTTTCAGTGACAAACTATTAACAATAATCCGGCGCGAACCCCGTTTTCATGAACAGAGAAAAGAATCTGCATCTTCATTTTATTTTTCATCAAATAACAAAAAAAATGACAGTTAGAAAAAAGTTGACTTTTAAAGAAAGACCGCTCAAAAAGAATAAATTTTTTAAAAAAAAACAGGCAACGGTATCTGGAAACATCGGGACACATCTTCTAACGCCAACGGCTCTTGACTAAAAAATAAAAATCAGAATTCTCCAGAACCTCTCCACACTTCACTTTCTTCCTATAAATCTCATCACAGAATTCCCAACAATCCCCCTGTGAAGAAATCTCTCAACGCGATTACACACTCTCTTCTATAGACTATCTCTCGTAACTCGACATTTCTATCTTCATCTTTTAATCTAAGCAGCGAAATGGCAGACGATTTCGACATGCAGCTTCCGGAAGAGGAGCCTGAGGAGATGGATTTGGATCTCGCCGACGATGCCGAGTCGGATCCTCTACTGAAAGTCGGTGAGGAGAAGGAGATTGGGAAATCAGGATTGAAGAAGAAGCTCGTCAAGGAAGGTGAAAAATGGGACACGCCTGAGAACGGAGACGAAGTTGAAGGTATTTTGTTTACTCACTTAGTCCTCTTCTTTTGGTATCCTGATGATGTTTATCACTGTTCAGCTTCTGAGATTCCGTCATGGTGTTGTCTTCTCTTGCAGTGCATTACACTGGAACTTTGTTAGACGGAACCAAGTTCGATTCAAGCCGTGACAGAGGAACTCCCTTCAAATTTACTCTCGGCCAAGGTAATTTGTGCATTTTGGAACGCTTTCTCTGTGTTAAGCTGTTAGATTGAGGCGACGCCGTAGGATGGTTTGTGTGAGGGTTTATGGTCCTCTGTTCTTATCGGGAGTTAGTTGCTGTTGCCCATTGTTTAGTTCTAGTCTGTGTAGAGCTTCCCGAGTCCTGAATTTCTCTGCTTTGGTTTGGTCAGGACGTGTGATTAAAGGATGGGACATAGGTATCAAGACAATGAAGAAAGGCGAAAACGCCGTTTTCACCATCCCTCCTGAGCTGGCATATGGTGAAACCGGTTCACCACCAACCATTCCTCCGAATGCCACTCTTCAATTCGACGTGGAGTTGCTATCATGGAGAAGTGTGAAGGATATTTGTGGCGATGGTGGTTTGTTCAAGAAAATAATCTCGGAAGGAGAGAAATGGGAGAAGCCAAAGGACCTTGATGAAGTGTACGGTGAGTCATCTTTAGTTCCCAATCCCAAGATTTTGGTTTGCTTCTTTGCTCTGAAGCATAGTTCTGTCGATGTCGAATCTCATTGTTTTTATGGTTCTGTACTGTTTCAGTCAAGTACGAAGCTCGGCTCGAGGATGGCACTCTTGTTGGAAGATCTGATGGTGCAGAATTCACTGTCAAGGATGGTTAGTGTTGTATTCCTCTTCACTGGGTACTAGTTGTTGTTTGAGGTTATGCATTTTTGGACTAAGGGATTAATGCATATTCCTGAAACAGGCTATTTCTGTCCTGCGCTTGCTAAGGCTGTCAAAACTATGAAAAGAGGGGAAAAGGTGCTCCTAACTGTGAAGCCACAATGTGAGTTTTTTTTTTTTAATGATTAGCCGCAATGCAGTGAAGTTAGATATGGTCTGACTTTTGTATGTCACCGATGTAGACGGCTTTGGTGATACTGGGAGACCAGCGTCTGATGGTCTTCAAGCTGCAATCCCACCAAATGCGACCCTTCAGATCGACCTCGAGTTGGTTTCTTGGAAGACTGTGGTGGAAGTAACTGATGACAAGAAAGTCATTAAGAAAGTCCTTAAGGAAGGAGAAGGATATGAGCGTCCGAACGAAGGAGCAGTTGTCAAACGTCAGTATCTTTAAGGGTCTGATATGAAGATTTAATAGATTTCTCATCTAAATATATGTGATCTGACGGCGATGTTATGCTGATTTATTGCAGTGAAGTTGATTGGTAAACTTCAAGATGGAACTGTGTTTTCGAAGAAAGGCTATAAAGAAGGTGACGAGCCATTCGAGTTCAAGACCGATGAAGGTAGAAACAGAGAAGCTGAAATCTCGTTTTCTATTTAAGTGTCACGAAATTGATAATATATTGAAGGGACAAAGCATTGGCTTTTGTGCAGAACAAGTTATTGAAGGGCTTGAGAAAAGTGTGATGGGCATGAAAAAGGGTGAGGTGGCACTCATCACCATTTCGCCTGAATATGCTTTTGGTTCCTCTGAATCAAAACAGGAGCTAGCTGTAATACCACCGGGATCGACTCTATGTTACGAGGTCGAGTTGGTATCCTTCACTAAGGTGAGAGCATTCAATCTTAGTGTTACCTTTTGCGTCGTGATAATACTTATTCGTCGGCTGAAGAATATCGTCTTCATTTAAATTGATGCAGGAGAAAGAGTCTTGGGACATGAACACTCAGGAAAAGATAGAAGCTGCTGGCAAGAAGAAAGAAGAGGGGAATACGCTTTTCAAGGCTGGAAAATATGCTAGGGCTTCAAAGAGATACGAGAGGGTTTGTTGGATTCGATCCTTGTGCCTCTTCAAAACACATGTTTGGGTTTAGATTTCTTACCAAGTTTTGGTTGCAGGGTGTCAAGTACATAGAATATGACTCAAGTTTCGATGAAGAGGAGAAAAAGAAAGCAAAGGCTCTGAAGATTGCCTGTAACCTGAACAATGCAGCTTGCAAGCTGAAACTAAAAGACTACAAGGAGGCAGCAAAATTGGCCACAAAGGTAGAATAAGGTTTTAATTTTCTCAGCGATAGATTTTAGATATTCCAATTAGAGAACGACTAAATAGTGAACGAGACGAATGGAAACAGGTGTTGGAGATGGACGGAAGCAACGTGAAGGCGATGTATAGGAGAGCACATGCGTACATGGAGACGGCTGATCTTGATTTGGCTGAGCTTGATATCAAGAAAGCCCTTGAGATTGATCCTGACAACAAGTGAGTATAATCTTTTGATACTTAGATTGTCTTTCTCCGCAGCAATGCGTTCTAACATCCTACCTCTGCAGGGAGGTGAAGATAGAATATAAGAAATTGAAGGAGAAGGTGAAGGAGTACAATAGGAAAGATGCTAAGTTCTACAGCAACATGCTGGCGAAAATGCTTGAGCCACATGTAAGTTATTTCAAAATGAGAGTCAATGGCTAAAGAGAAGAAAGGCCTTTATTTGAACTGTTAATTTATTATTTTTTTGTTTCAAATGCAATTGTGCAGAAAGAAGCCCGGAAGGACGAACAAGCGATAAGTATTGACGCCAAGGCATGAGTCGAATCACTTGGGAGAGAGTCACATTGCGCCCAAAAATGGGATTACAAATTTCTTTTATCCCATTTGTAACAATCCTGGTGTGTGCGACTGTTTAAATGGTTTTGCTCTTATAATAAAACGAACTTTGTAATAAATAGTCTTCAAGTTCTTTAACTAACTCCGATCTACAAATCAAAGCAATGCACAACGCTTGGCTTCTGTTTATATAACAGTATCTCCCTCTTAACATTGTCTTAACTTAGAGTTCTTTACACTGAAGACTTTGCAATTTCCACAATCTGGTTTTACCTACTGCTCAGAAAACCTCAGCTAACAACACCGTTTCTGTTGCTACCAGAAATAATGAACCTGGGAACTCAACCCGAGTGCAATAAATCGTCTCTCCCACATGGACATTGTGAGCAATTGTTTTCTTCATGTCTCTTCACTGAAATTGAAGACCACTAAGCTCTGGGAGTGACTGCTATGCTTGCAGTCATAAGATCTTGGTTTCTTGTACTTAAGGTGGTAAGCATTCCGTGGAATAAGCAGTCTTTTAGAAAACTAGCTGACTTGTTCGCCAATCAAATCTAGACCAACCACAACGAAAGTGATTCCTTGGAACAAGAGGAAATAGAAGTGTATCCCTTGCGCTGACAATAAAGCTTCTTACTGAAGCTGCCAACAAAACCAATGCTAGCGTAAGTTCTGTTCTGTACAGTCGGTTCCTTTTGGTATTCCCTGCTTTATTAATTCCTCTGCCCGAATAGCTATGGCTGTCTTGTGCAAATTTAGTTTCACATGTAGGGCTTGATGGTAGCGATACTTCATAGTGTTCAGCCATCATCAGATTTCTTGAAGAAAACTGTGCCCCATTTTAAGGTAACATCTGCAGTTTCCTGCGAGCTGTTACGTGACAAATTCGCCACTATCAGATACTCTGGACAAGAACTTAGTCGGTGAGTTCGATTGGGGGCTTATTGGGGTTCGACCATGGGCCCACTTGTTGTAATGTTTTGATGGGCTTTTGAGAATTTTTAAATTCGCACACGATTTCTAAATCTGAATTCAATGTGTTAAGTAAATGCAACAATGCAGATGAAAATAATCGACTGCAGACTGCAGTTGTAAACGTTTCGGTCCTTACATAACTGATATTTATGATGATTGATTCATACTATGTATAATAGTGGATAAACATAAAGTTACAGTAGCGGTTAAACATGAAATTAGTTAAAACTAAAACCGTGTCGCATATTCGGATCTGTATGGCAATAACTTTTGTAGAGCTATGTGTATCTATGGATAAATTAAATAGAAGCGCTACGAATGAAAGGTAACTTGTAGAACTTTTTTATCAACTTAACCTCTAAAAAAAAATGTACTACTATATTTGTTGCCATTTTTTCAATAGTTAGGTGCAAGTTTTTGTATATGCAACTCTTTACTACAGTGTGCTAGTTTTATAAATGATTTTCAACAAAATTCTAACTAAAAGTCAGTAACAAGAAACAACCCCATCCGAATCAATCACACAGAATTGTTTTAGACTTTAAAAGTTCGTCGTATATATGCAACATGCGTATCCATAGATGCATGAACCTATAAATAGAAATATACGAATGCAAATGGAATGTCCACTGCTTTGATATTCATTTTTAGATAACAATCAAGGAAGTGCCATGGCACAATCTGTGGTTCCACTAAGTGATGCATCCTTAGAAAACGCGATTAAATTATCTATCGCCACAACAGTGCATTTTAAGAAGAAAATACTATCGGACGTCGATTAATTTGACTAATGAAGCTCTTAATTATATACATAATATTTCGTGATTAAAATATACGTATGTGATAGTTTGATGGGTTTGACCTAGCTTTGTGGTGGGGATTGATTGACTATCAAAACTAGTGTCTAAACAAAAACAAATATTTACGTATCCCATATCTGTGTACAGTGTGCCAAAAACAACTTACTATAAATAAGCCGGGTCAAACATTTCAATGAGACGTTTTATTTTCAAAATATTTTTTTGGTTACCAAAGCTGTAAAAGAATTCCAATATATCTTCAGAAAATAGCTTATCCTATAATGTATTTTCAAAAGGAAAGGACCATCATATATAATAGACTTGGGAAATGTTCAAAAAAGAAAGAATAGGGACTTTGTTCGACATAACACTAAGTGATTTGCCACTATGCAACATTTTTAGGGATAAAAAAGTGTATGTCACATGAAGATTGTCATTACTCCTAACAAATTTTTAATGTCGTTAAAGTTCCGAGTGAGATGCAACTACTCTTCAATAATAATATTATAGAATTTATAGACCACCCACATTCAAAGCATCTTCTTTTTTTTTCTAGCTTTCAAAAAATAGATTAAAGTATTAGTAAATTAAACCAATTAATTCACCCTACCTATTCCTATGTTCAATAATTCAATCCGTAATTTTATATGTACAATTAAAGCTGCAACTGAAGACTAATAAAAGCAGAAAGGTTTACAACTTACTTTAGAGATTTTAATTGACAACTTCTCAATTATGAACTTGAAAGTAGTTGGTGATTAGTTTAATCCAATTATCATTATTATGTGAGCTAAGTCCACGAATCAGAGTCCATACCCATGTGATTGTTAATTTTTTTAATTCCCTTTCACACTCTATAGAATTCATCACTTAATCGTCGTATATCCAGACACGATTATACTTGTCATTGTTTTTATCACATAAAACTGCAAAAAAAATATAAAAAAAAATAAAAAGCATTCTTCATATATACACCAAAAGTGTAAGATGGAGAGAGGGACAGAGGGAGTACAAATAGACAATTTGTGGAATAACAAACAAAAAAAAGTGAAACAGCAAAATATGTTTACTCGATTAGTTGAATCGATAATTAATTAATTGTTGGCTATTGAATGAATATGTTTACCTATCCAACTTCAACGTGTCAAACGCTCTGAAGAAAACTTACACTCTAACACACACTTGTGTATAAGTTTATTATACTTAATGATTTTCTGCTATTAAGAAATAAAAAGGTGTTTTAACTAATGACCGTAGTATGTTTCATTGTCTTTTATGGGTTTTTTATGTTTTCTTTGATAAAATGTGTATCTATGCCTTATTCTTTTTTAACCAATTGTTTAGATGTGTTTTTACTTTCTTGATAAGAGTTTATTTTTCCTAAAAAATTGATGCCTTTTAAATTTTAATGAATTTTCCTTTGACCAAAAAAAGATAGTTCAATTTGACCAACTACGTTTGGTTGAAATTATATCAACTTACAATGCAAGATTGCATAACACTCAAGCTATTAAGGGTTCCACCATTTTTTTCTGAAAATGAAACATGTACGTGGTTACATAATGAATCTAGAGATTAGATGTTTAATCTGATTAGTACCTAACGCCTACTGGAATATTGATTAATAAATATCTGATTATGAAGTTTAAAAAGAAAATAATAAGAATAATGAGCTATAGGCTACTACTAAAATAATTGACGTAATTATTGATTAGAGAAATATATTTGGCTGATCGAATCCTTGATGGGTTCTGGACTTCACCGGTGAAAGAAAATAGTAGAGGAACAGAAGCTTCTGCGTTTTCTCAATAAATATACACCTGAAAATTACAAACGGTCCATTTAATTTCCAGAACTACAACTTAACCCCATCATAAATTTGTTTTTCAAATCCATCCTCCACTTCAAGGACAGTTATCTCTAGAGATACAGAAATAACACCGCACACAGCTGGTTAACATTAGCAAATATCAAATCGAAAAGAATATAGGGATGAAAGTGATGTCGACCAATTTAGGAGTAAGAAAATATGAAACACAGGATTCGCTAATATGAATAATCATGTCGATCAAATTTATCAGATTATAGTCCATCATTACGAATTTGATTAATCATGCCAAGGTTACTTTTTGTTTCATGATATCTGTCGGAAAGTTCTTTGTCGCAAAGTGTATGATGTAAAATAATAAGGTTTAGACAAAATCGTATACTATTTATTGTAATATAGAACACTCAATTCGACCCGCCAATAATAAAAAGAACACTTGATTTCGATTTACCAAGAAAATTATAATGATGTGGAATAGTTTTGCATAGGGTTCGTATCGCCGATCACTTTCTCTAATATATAAAAATGGTTTTTTTGTTTAGCCTAATTTGCTGTAGATTAAATATCTAGGATTTAGTGGAGAGGTTATGAACTTACAATGATATCACATCAGAAAAGCAAAAAGAATCCAAAGATAAACAATACAATGGAACCCTAATGATGAATTGGAAAATGACATAATTTGATTAACAGAGTAAAGTAAGAAAAAAAAAAGTAAAAAATATGTTACTTTCATAAATGTGTATATATATATGGAGATGAGTATATGAATAAATCACAAGATTGGTATGGTTATGTACACCCATCAATCCTTTTTTTTTCTTTCTTATTTTCTTCCTTGAGACCTTGAAAAAAATTGGTTGATCAAAGCTCAATTTTCATGTTTTGAGATTCATGGTTGGGGTTATGTGCCACTCCCATCCCTACAATGCTTTGTAAATCTTCTTCGCTAAACATTTGATACTGGAAACAGACACACGACAAAATATGCGTTAGAACCATCTTACTATATAAAAATGGAACAAATGAAGAAAAGTTAAAAGAGAATAATTTTAAAACCTGAGAGATCGAGTCAGTGAATTGGGTAAGTGTTGGTAAGTGGGTGAAGCCTCTGGCTAACGTAGAGGTTTCTAGTGAGTTAATAGGAGAATGGAGCATCATGTGATTGGAAGAAACATTGGTATGTAGCTGTGAATCATTGTTATAATTATGATGACTTAAAGACTCTGATTGGAGTCCTGATTCATGCAACCGGCTGCTGCTTGATGGAATCATCTGAAGAAAATGTATTTTTTTAATAGAAAGATACAAAAGGTCCTTTCTAAAAGAAATTCAAAAAGTTTACTAAAAATAATTAGGACTAATGCTAATGTGCCGATTGAAAAAAAAAAAAAAGTATTTTTTAACACAACGACAAAAAGAAAAGAAAAAGGATTTAGAAACGAGTATCAAATTTCAAATGATCATTATTAATGGTTGTTAATTAATGTTAATGTTTAAGGTGACTTACAACATCCTTTGACACAAGAGCGTCCACGTTAAATTCCAGCCTGGTGTCGTTCACTGATGATAACTTCATTGACAAGAACTGCCAATTATTAAAACAAGAAATATTAGAGAAATGCATTGCAAATAATTAATATTCGGTGATTAATGAAACAATTAATTAGATTTAGATGAAGCAAACCAAATAGTAATAATACCTCAACTTGTCTTTGCAATGATTGTACATAGTTTATAATTTCATCCAGCATCAGTGCCTTTCCAGTAACCTTTCATCGTATAAACAAAAGGAGGAGGAAACAAAAAAATTAATAATCTTAATTATGCTAATCAACAATTACGTCCAAAACTAAAATAAAACAAATTAAAAGTTATGTTACCTTATTGCAGCCAGGCACAAGATCTTGAAGCAGTTTCATCCTTTCGCCAATTTTCTCCCTCCGAACCTAAACCAACATTAAAAGAACTAATCAAAATCCAAATTCTAGTCATATCTAATCAAAACAACTAGTAATAAAAAAAGGGGACTATAATTTAAATCTTAATTAACTGAAAACCAAGCAAATGCTCAAAGTCAAAGAAAGAGGATGATTAGTAATTACTCTTTCGGCGAGACTGTGACTGTCGGTGGCTTGGCCTCGTCGAGCACGAACATGGATGTAATCTTTAGGAGGCTCAGGTGGTTTAGTGTTATTACTTTTGTTCCCTTCTTGTTCTTCGTCATCATCTTCTTGGTCCTCTCTTCTCCTTTTCCCTCCCTTTTCGTCTTCCGAAACTTTGCTTACTTTTCCATCCCAATCTTCTTTCCTTTCCGCCGTCTGAGAAATTGTAAAATATTCAAAAAGTTATTTACTTTTACTTTCTTTAACGTAAAAAAAGCTGACTTTTCAGAGAACTGGCTTCTTCGAAAAACGTTAAAAGTTAAAAACAAACAAAAAAAAGAAGAAATTTTGAAAATTCTGAGGAAAAGAAAAAGAGAAAACTTTGCGGGAAAAAAGATTACTTTCCGGGAAAATTTTGAATTTTACCTTTGAGAAAGTGGGAGACGGAGAAGCTGCGGTTTCCTTGGGTTTCCCTTTAGACACAGATTTCCTCTTCCGGGAAAACTCTCCGGGGAGTTTAGGAGTTGAGTCTCTGGCGGGAATCATCATGGGTCTGGAGGCAGACGCGAACTCCGGAGAAACGAGGGCATTGAGAGCTGGTGTGCTCGAGACACGTGTCAGCTTCCCGGAGTTGATGATCTTGCCGTTGTTAACGGGAATACCGGAGTTATTTGTTCTTCCGTTAAAGCTCCGGCTACCGAAGCAAGAGAACCTCGCCGCCCTCTCCGCAAACCCCGGATCACCTGAGAATTCTGTCAACGGCGTCGTTCTGTTCATCATCGGCGGCGGTGGAGAGCTCATCGGAGTTCCGTAGCACGATGCCGACCGAGATACCTTATTTGTATTATTTCCCATCGGAGCTCCGTAGATCTCGCCGGGGCTATTCCCGATGTTACCAAGCTTCCCGATGAGTTCTCTGATAATGAAGCCGTCGCCGCCACCTCCGCCGGAGAAGTTTGAATTCGACGGCGTCGGTGAGGAGACGAGTGAGCTCAAAGCAGAGTCGAAGAGGCTCTGTTGTTGTTGTTGCTGTTGTTGTTGTTGTTCCGTTGACTTTTCCCACGGGAAGCAATCCTGAGGCGGCGAATTTCGAGCGAGATTCGGATCCATCAACGCCCAGTTAAGCATGGCAGATGAAGAAGACGGTTGTTCGAAATGCACCGCCATCTCCGCCGCTGGAGGAAGCTCTGTGTGCATAAACAGCTCGTTGTCCATTCTCTCACTGTTTCCTTCAGAATGAATACAAACAAAAACCAGAGATCTGACTAAAGTCTAGTATTAAGATTCCTATGTTACGCTGAAAACAATAAACAGATCCTATATCACACGCTAAACATATAGTCAAAATGTTCACATCAGAGAGTCTTCAAACATGAGCAAGTTTGGAGTGTGCCGGTGGAGAAGAGGAAGAGCTTTTGTAAATGGTGTAAGGAAATGCTCAAATGGTCTAACCGGGGTTTATATACTTGTATAATACTAGATTAAACAATTAATTATGTTTTTTTTATCACTATTAATCATTTCATAGATATAATTAAAAATTGGTAAATCAATATCAATTTGTGTGTCGCACCGTAACGGGCGGAGATTAGGAGTTGTTGCCGGGCCTTTGACGTTGAGCGGTATTGCTAATATATATGTAATTGTTTTACAATATCGACGTAAAATTCTACATGAACGTCAAATTCTTTTCTTTTTTTCTGCTTATGCGCGATAAATATTAAAAGTCTCAGGTGAAGAAAGTCTACTATAAGGGTTTTTGAGATGTATTTTTCGTATTCTTCACGTTTTCGTTTCCGTAATTCCTTCCGGTTCGACCGATGATGGATCGTCGTCGATCTCTTCTGGTTCTGGTAGGGCTTCTCTTTGTCTTAAGATTTGTCCTTTGCCTTTGGCGGAGCTCTCTCTTAGAGACTTGCTTCTGAAATGTTCACAAGCCCGGTCTCACTCGTTCTTTATTAAGGAACAATATATAGTACTTAAGCATCTATTCTTTGATAAAATCTTCTCAAAACCAAAACTATATATGTGGGAGAAATCCATCATATTGGCTAATTCATTGAATATTAACTGATATAAATAAGGCTCTTGTAACAATCTCTGTTAGAAGTTGGTTGTATTCACCGTTCGATGTGTTGATAATAAGATGAGAAATGCAAGTTTTACTCATACCTCTTCCTGATCTCTCTCAAGCTCTCATTGACCTCTGGAACCTCTTCTTCTGCTCATTTAGCCGCAGAGTGTTCACTTGTTGTTTTAAAAATCTTTTATGCTGGTTTTCATAAATTCGATTTCAATTTCTAATTCTCTTTTCAACTTCATCTCAATTTTCTCTCGTTCTTTTCTTTTTTTTTTCTTGCTCGAAAATTGTGAATGAACAGAGATTCCTACAATGAACTTATCGACATGGACGGAAGAAATTAGCTCGGAAATGGCGACTCGTTCATTTGTGCTTTGCTGATGATACAGTGTCCTCTCGATATATAAGTCTAGTTTCTCTTTTTCTATAAGAGACCAAGTCATTTAACTTATACCAATCAAACAATCATTGGAGTCAAACAAGTGGGGGAGGGGTGACCAAAACAAAAGTTTCGACGTAAGAAAATCAACTTGAACGAGCAAAGTTCATGCCGCCGCTTGGTCAATAATCGCATTAAATTCCACAGCCTTGCCGGTTAACTCGGATTTGGTCGGGTTAAGTAATGAGACCGACCTTGTATTTAACTGCTTATAGATTTTTTTTTATAAATAAAGACTATTAAACATTATCTCTCTTTATTGCATCAATAACAATAACATTGAGTAGACTCATCTTGGATTCTATATGATAAAATATGGATGACGTGACGTGAGCTCTGTCTCCAGCGCCCCTCCATGGCTCTCTAGTGAATTCTTGAGTTCGACTCATACTTGTCTAAAAAAAGGTTTAAAATGAGTTAGTGGCCCGTCGCAAAAAAAAGAAAAAGATACAATATGGATTAAAAATCTGTTTACGAATAGTAAAAAATAAAGCCTGTGTCAGCTTGTTTTGTTTATATTTGGGCTCGAAACATATAAGGCCCAATACAACTAACCCTTAATAGCTATCTGTTATCCACAGCTGTAAAAAGTAAAAACCAC
Source organism: Sisymbrium altissimum (assembly GCA_900406495.1). NCBI lineage: Eukaryota > Viridiplantae > Streptophyta > Magnoliopsida > Brassicales > Brassicaceae > Sisymbrium > Sisymbrium altissimum. The sequence goes on from OVBI01000436.1 coordinate 45,097, forward strand.
CAAGCCTTTCAACGCGTAGACTTTCGTTTGTGCAGGCTGTGCTGTTGGACCAGTGCTGATTACAGATAGCCGCTACATTTATAGGTTAGAACTTAATTAGAAGTTAGCAAGAAGAACAAGTAAGACAAACAAATTTAATAATCTTTTTTTTAATGAAATTAACTGTAGTTAAGTTGGATATGCATTTACATTCAGATTCAGGTATGAATGAATGCAATTGGAATTGGTTTACATCTAGGAAACACGTTGATGGAATATTTGCCTAACGACTCATGTTGATAAGATTGAAGGAAGTAGGTTTGGTGAAGTAAAGTTTGAACATTATATTGGATAAGGTTTTCGGACACAATTTCTTGAACGACTCTTTTCGATTTCTCCCTATACCACTAGATACATTAGCTTTGTAGTCATCTTCATCTGCTCTCTTTATCACTTGTGGCAACACCAATGGCAATGGCTCTTAATTATATTTTTGGAATCGGGAGGGAACTGATTCCTCTTATCGGGGAACAGAAAATCTTGCTTAGATCCAAAGGTAGTCCAAAATGCAACTTCGATTTGGTTATTTGCAATTTGAAGCAAGACTTAGTTTCGTATCGGCGTAAGCTTTGCCTTACAGATGCAACTTCATTTTTAAAAATACGTAACTAGTATGTCGTGTTCTGAGGAACTTAAAAGTAACAAAATTTCTCAATTCTACACTCAAATTTTTCAGTTTTGTAGTTAAAATTCATTTCAAAATAATTATAGTTAAAGTAAAAACAAAGTTTACTCTTCCATTTAAATTCAATCAAATGCACTACATTCATTGTCATTCTCCCTCCACATGCAATTAATACGGGGCAAAGTACTTATTTGATGGACCTAACAAGCCTCTTTCTTGAATGAGTATGAGACTACTTAACCTCTTTTAAGTATCTCTATAATTAAATCCTGCCAAACTAACCACCAGATTGAAAAATATATATATATTAAATGAAAATGAAGTTGAATATGAACTATACAGAATGTACTTTTGGGTTGGCACACTGTATATTCTAAAAGTTTACAACAACAGGTCTCTTGGAAACGGACTTATGAGGGCTGAACCGATTGTTCATCAGGAAGTCTGCACAATTGTTCTCGAACACGAGACGCCAGTTGAGATGCTTCCTTGTCCAGTTTCAGTGTGTGTCTCCGCAAGCTCTGTTATACAAAAAACCACCAAATCAAACAACTTTCATAAACCTTTCAAAATCTAATGTTTCGATATTGTTTTATACCTCAGAAGCCCATAAACAGTCACGTTCCTTACGTGGGATTATGTGAATGTGTGTCTGCAAAAAGAAAGAGAAGTATTAACAGAAACTTCTCTCCTCAGGGAGTAAGAGAAACACAAAAGTCAGTATGTGCGTACATGAAATATGACTTGCCCAGCTGCTGCTCCGTTGTTAACCAGCAAGTTAAATGAATCTGATGAAACAGTGTAGAAAAAAACAAATGAGAATGAGAATCTTGGTTCAGTTACGAATCTACCTTTAAATGTTCAAAGATTCCAGAACGAATGGCAAGATTACTAAAGAACGTGACAACAAGTGGCTTAACCTGTTCAGACTCTTACTTCAATTGCAAAACCAGATCACTATGTCACAAAATAAAAACTATAAACCTAGTTCAGAAGCGAGCTAAGGTATCCAGTACTGGTTGCGTAAACGAAAGATGAGATTGATACAGTCTTGAACTTGCTTTTTTACTCTTCTAAACTAAAAGTGTAACTATGGTTTAGATAGGTTATGCGGTCCATCTAATATGAGATGTGTGCAGAGAAACGGGTTGATTGAGATCGTCGATGATTTTGGGGTTTCTTAAAAATAGTGTGAGGAGCTCCACTACCAAATTAGGTTCTCTACAATTCCAGCATTGATATAAAAAGAAAGTTGTAATAATCTGATGGTATCAGAGATGGATGGAGAAAAATGCGAAGTTTTGAGATAATAGAGAACATACCACTGTCTGTAGCTTTGACGATGGCATTACTGATAAGAGGCACTTTGGAACACATGGCAGCAACTACCTGCATGCTCCTTGGAGGAGACCTATAATCAAAATCTTATACGCATATACATAGATAGATACTTTTGCGATATAATAAAAAGGGACTTCCAAACCTCCCCACATACAAGGAAGATAGATAAACAAATGAAACTAGCAACTAATCTTCTGCGGTTGATAAGATTCCAATTATACATGAGCAAATAAAAAAACAAAAGAAAAGGTAGGAAGAGGAACTTACTGAGGGAGGAGTTTCCTCTAATGTTGGATAATGTAATTTTGGAATGATAAGAGAGTGCCTGAGAATACCAGGATAAAAACGAAAGTTCATAGCTTTTAGAAATTCAAGAATAACCCCAAAGGCAAAACATGTTACTAACCAAAGATTCAAAAACCAACAAAGTATTCGAGGTGTTAAGCATAGTCTTAGTACAGAGTCAGAAGAAGCTACACAGTAATAAAGAGAGAATGAGATTCGATTACCCATGGATAAGTGGACTCGTATCCAAAATGCACAAGCACGTATCATCCTCGTACAGCTGGCGCTCAGAACAAGAGATTAGTTAAGTTAGTTAATGTTCTGTACTTGTGTCGTGTAAAGGAACAGGAGGAGAAAAGTTCAGACCTTGAGACAGGGAGACTCGCCACGGACAATCTTGCAGAAAACGCAGTCGTTTTGGAGATTGGATGATTCGACTTTCTTCTCTGAGCTACAATCGGAACCCCTGAGAATCGAGTCTCGGGCCGGATATGGAGCAGCTGGGTTCAGATGGGAACAGAGGATCGCCAGCCTTCTAGCTTCCATAATCTATATTTTGAATTGAACGATACGAATTCTTTTGATTCCAAACCCACCAAATGATCAACTTTTTGTTCTGTTTTGTTAAATACAAATGTTACGGATGGATTTTGAGAAGAGAAAGAATCTGATAAAGAGAGAGAGACGACAGAGAAAGAAGATGAAGAGAGAGAGAGAAGATAAGTGTTTTTGTAGATTGATTAATTCTCGTGGATGGATGGAAAAGCTTGTTTTACTAAACCGAAATTACAGAACCGAACCGGACATTAGATCAATGAACCATACTTCCTGTCACATAAGATGGGGGGGGGATTGAGATTGTGAGGAGAAGACAGGATCGTGTATGGAGGGAGAGTGGTGTGCTTTGTTTTATCCACAACCATCCATGTGATGACTCTGTCTTCTTTTGTCCTCTGTTTTATTTCTTTTATAAGAATCAGATCATCTCCATATATGGAAGCAATCGCACATTAAAAAAACCCTAAATAATACTAATATTTTACAATGACTTGGAGATTATTGTCTGTGTTGACGGTCTTTTTTATTTTATAAAACCCATGATGATGTTTGCTGGGCATCAAATTGACTTCTCTAAACTCTCTGGAGGCCCAAATATTTTATACCCTTCGGCCTCCTATCGTTTTCCTGTTACAGTTTCATTCATTATTGACCTATATAAATCATTGATAAGATATGTCTAGAGTCTAGACTAGAGGAATTTCTTTTTTAGTATTATTAGCTAGTTTAGTAGCTTTACAGTATCCCAAACCACCATATAAGGGCATCTCCATCGGTTAAAGGGTATTTAAAACTTAAATAATAATTATTTATTATGATTTAGTTAAAGAATTAAAAGTAATTTTGTTTTTTTTAAAATGAACCAATTATAACTGAACACATATCACAAAAAGGATGAGATACGGTTCTATAAAGTTCTGTAAGTACAAACGTTTCTCCACTCTCTTTCCTACTTTTATTTTTTTAAAATGTTTTTATTCATTAAAGACCCATCCTCATACCTGCAATGGAGATGGTCTAAGGCTTTAAAATGGACAATAGATGGGCAATAGTCAACAATACAAAACAAGATTGAAAGTAAAAGGACTGAAGATCTCAGTGTATAACATAATTCCAAAGATATAAGCAATTTGGAGGTTGGAAGATATGATTAAACCATATATACCAATTAGCAAATCTTGAATCAAATGCTTTGGGGTTCCTTCACACTTCTTGACGACCTTCCCCTGTAATAGAGTACATTCTTCCTATAGATTCATCAAGCAGGAAACAAAACAAATAAAAACTACTGCAGTAAAACATTTACTGCTCATTGATAATAGATATATATATATATATATATATATATATGTAGACTGGAGGCTGGATGAGAATATTGATTTCCATTACGCAAAATATATGGAGCGTTAAAAAAACATGAAACTGAGAAGACAAGTTAAGATATATGAGATTTTGGTGTTCGATAACATCATGCAAGTTGTTTATTTCAATTTTATTATGTATTGTGCTTCTTGTAAAACCTAGATTGCTAATGTACTATGTCTAGTTTGTGTTTACTATAGTTTCTCATTTCAAGTGATTTTTTTCTGCCGTCTAAAATATTTTATTACAAATTATTTTTAGAACAACTATAAAAATAACTTTTACTATATTAATTTTATCAAAAATCACATTTCTAAAATCAAACTTTAAACTTTCAAATATAAAAGTATTAATTAACTTTTTAGTAAACTAATTGATTAAATAAATTTAACCTTTTAGTATATTTGATTAAATGAATTTTCAGTAATTTTGTAATTGCGAGTGATTAATTATCCAATGTTGAAAAGAAAAACATTAAGAAATTACAAATCTAAAGAAAGAGAATTTTTTTAAAATATTAAAAATTAGATTCTTAAATAATTCCAATTTTATCATAACCCAAATAATCTACTTTAAACCCAACCCAAGTCGATATATATATGCATCCTTCCTCGTTCAGATTCTTTATACGTTACCACTTTTACAGGTTCTCAGTGCACAGGGTCGACTTCATCTCACCATAAAACTTCGAAAAATGGCCGTTACAAAAGACATTGTCCCTCAATGGTAGGGATGTTACTTATTAGTCGTGGAGACTTTTTAAAAGAGAGAAGTGGTCGATGTTGCTCCACTTTCGCGTTAACGTTGACGTTAGAGAAAAACAAGAAGCAATAAGATTAACATCCATGGTCAACAATTTCTGCTCCATTCATATTGACCCTCACGTGATGCCATCTTGGAATCTTCCAGCTAAGATTTCTCTTTTTATATACATCTGATCTATTTTGTCACTAAAAACTAACAAAATACCAATGTTTAGTGAGGGCATAAGTTGACCATTTCATGTTAATATACTCGTTTGATTGGTCACAAGATTATATTTGGCTGCTATATAGACTTCTCCGTCTATGATATTTGTATTTTCCTTTATTTTATAAACAATAATCTTCCAACTTGCTGATGTGCGTGTTGACCGACTTTTAAAGATATCACATTCTAGAATAGATAACGTTTTCGTTTCTTCAACTCTTTTGTTATAAAATCAGACTCTCCTTCTAGTGAATAATTCAAGATATACACCTCAAAAAAACAAAGTAGGTTATTAAACAAAAAAATGAAGACAGTACTAGTCAAATGTCTCCTCCTATTGGCCCTTGTATGCAGCTGCAGAGCAGCAGATTCAATATGGAACCTCTGCAACAACAACTCAAACGTCCCAAGCAGCAGCCAAATCTCGAAGAACATCGATTCTCTTCTCGCTACGCTCGTCTCAAAGACTCCTTCAAAAGGTTTCATGACCACAACTTCCTCAAGTTACAATAACAAAGACAATGTGTACGGGCTTGCACAATGCAGAGGAGACATCAGCAAGACCGATTGCTCAAGCTGCATCCAAGACGCTGCCAAGAAAATCCGTGAAGTCTGTCCGAACCAGTCCGACTCAAGGATCTTGTATGATTTCTGCTTCTTACGTTACAGCCAAGAAAATTTCATAGGGAAGCTTGACACGGGTGCTGGTCTCATATACTACAACGTCGCTAACGTAACTGAAACCGACCCCAAAACGTTCGATAATGAGCTCGGGGCACTCTTTGACAAAATTAGGTCTGAGGCGGTTTTGCCTAAGAGTCAGGGTTTAGGTAAAGGTAAGACAAAGCTGACACCTTTTGTGACACTAAACGGTTTGGTTCAGTGCACTAGGGACTTAAGCTCATTAGATTGCGCTCAGTGCTTTGCAACTGCCGTCACGAGCTTCATGACGGCTTGCCACAACAAAAAGGGATGTCGTGTTTTGTATAGTAGTTGCTATGTCCGCTACGAGTTTTATCCGTTTTACTTCCCTCTTGATCCGGCTAAAACCGGTCCTAGTGTTGGTACTATTTCTTCCGTTAGGCTCTATCCTTAAGGATGAGGCCCATAAGGCTGATACAAGAGTAAGTTTGATTACAATGAACACATGTGTGCAAACCTTTTTAAAATAAATAAAATCTCTCTTCCTTTTGTTGCTTCTGTAACATGTAAACAAATTAAGTTGCAAAGTTATCACGAGTGCAAATCATTGGATATCCTATACGGTTGCTTTATCCAAAAGAAACTTACGTTAGCGTTATATGACAAAACAAATTATCAAATAAGTGTACGACATATTGTTTCAAAGGATAACAATGAAAAGATAATGAGAAAGAAAAAAAAAAACCTCTGTCAATTAAATAGTGTGTTCTAGAAGAAACATAAAATGAGGCAAATAAAATCAATAATGTATGAATGAAATTTTTAATATTGTTTAATAACCCATATTGAATATACTATAATCAATATGAAATTGTTCACATATATAACACAAAATATGATGTATTTAAACACTTGAAACAGTTGGTGGTGATACTAATATTTGGGCTCTATAGGAAATTATATTTTTTGGTCATTTAGGACAATTACAATAGTCAAATAAAAATTCAAAACATGGAGGTGATAGCTAATGGAACTCAAATCCATAAAACAATTTTTTCACCACTCAAACTCAATCGACCAACACTACCACTTGGTTAAATTCACGTTGTTTAACCAAACCGAATATAAATTGGTTCTGGTATATGCGATACCGGTTTAGGCTGTACGTCGCGTATACCCAAATAGGTCGCTCCCTCAGCTTTCTTCACTTGCGACGGCTCTCCACTTTCCCACTTTCCCAGCTACCGGAAAATAACAGCTATGCTCTCCGTCGCTAGACGGCTCGGTGCCGCCATGCCGTCGCTCCAGAACGGTGCTCCCCTTGTCCAATATTTCAGAACGGAGGCAGGTCAGCCGAGACGGCGAAACAAGTCCCACTCTATGCCGCTGAAGAAGAAGGAAGAGAAGTCGGAGTGGTGGATCGTGGACGGAGAGATGCACGAGATCGGTGATCACGTCCCTCTCCGTGAGCGTTTCACTATCCCAAGAGACAATATCCCGAACAGGCGCCGCAAGCAGCTCCGCGAGCAGTTCATGCGCCGCACTCGCCTCGTCCTTAAAGAATCGGTCAGTCTATGTTCATGATTGAGAATGGTGTTGTGGGATTAGTTAGTATTCTGATATTTTTGTAATGGACGGTAGGAGCATGAGCCGTGGTGCAAAAAGTACATGGAATTGTATGACGAGCTTAGAGAAAACTGGGAGAGGCTTTACTGGGATGAAGGCTACTCGAAGAAAATTGCAAGAGATCATGCTAATTACGAGTCTGCTGAAGAAGACGATGAAGATTTTAATCCTTACAGGTTTTCTTTTTTTTAACCGTCTTCTTGTATAAAGCGTATACAACAGTGCTTACTGACTTGGCCAGTTTTTATGGTTTATTGATTGGATTTGGTTCGCTTTTCATCACAGGAACAGGCGGCCTTATAATGATCCAACAAAGGTGAAACTTTTAGTTCGTGTTGTTGGTTTCTTGTAATCTCACTTTATCTGGCATTTTGATCTGACAATCTAATAATATGACAGCAGGAGCAGGGTTTTAATAGAACAGCACAACAAGGTGATGGTAACTGGGACAAAGTCAATCAAATCCGGGACAAATTTGAGTATGACAGAGAAAGGCGAATGAGAGAAAAAGGTGAGTTATACATCGCCATGTTTCTTTTTTTATTCCAGGATTATTCCTTTTGTTTCCTGCATGAACAAATGTTGAGCTAGAAAAATGATATTTGCAAGTAGTGTGAAACCCAAGCTGAGGCATCAGTTTGCAATAGAGACAAGGTGTAGCCAAGCATATTGATCTTTTTTTTTTTTTTTTGGNTTTTGCATATGAGTCTGATACTACTGGAGAGGTGAATATGAAATTAGAGGGTTTGGTAATTTGTGCTTGGCTTGAGTTGCTTAGCATAATTAATTATTCAGTTGTTGATCTCTCTGCTTTCTGTTGACAGATATTAGTATTTTGAACACACCTCATATGTATGTTTCTTACATATCTTGTGGAAATTGAGTTTGCTTGCTTCCTTGTTTCTCAGTTGTGTTTTTCTAAACTCTCTCTTATGTTGCAGCCTTTGCACCGATGAACGCCGCACCGGACGCTAGAGGCTTGAACTGGAATGCACAGAGACAGCCATTTGATGCTGAGAGATACACTCGGGATTGAATCGGTCATTTTGGCACCATCGATTTCAGTGTGTTACGGAAATGTTGATGTAGTAGATGGTCGAGTCACAGTATCCACTCAAGTAGTAGCTTATATGGCACAACACGGCTTGGGATATATGACCGCCAACCACAATACAATTGGAGAATCCGTGCTTCAGGACAGAGAGTGTGATCACCCTTAGTAAACTAGACGTTTTTGGATCATTTCACAGCTCATGAATCGTAATCCGCTTCAGCAAGAGTGTTTTATTACCTAGTTGCTTCATGATAATCATGTAGTTCATTTTCATCTGTTTAATTTTTTCTTTAACACTAACCATTTGGGTTCGATTTGGAAAAACCGAAAAGGTTCTCCCTTGACTGTAAAATAAGTTATCCCACAAGTATCTGTACTATTTACAAAGTTTGATCAGCTTAACTATAGTTGCAACAGTGAAACAAAATATTACCCTCTTTTAATTTTTGGCTCAATTCATTTCCCTGATTCCCTCGGTTAGATGGATGGAAAGTACTTTAAAACGAAGAAAAGCAGAGTATAATCTCAAATAACCCCAAAGGGATGATAAGCAAGTAGAAATGTGGGCTCACGAAACTCAAGTCAGAAACAATAGGCGATGGGTAGTAAGTAATAATCAATAGACCATCCTGAAGAAGCAATCAACTACTAGATAGATAAAGACGGAGTTAAAACGCTTCTGTATACAATCACAGAGTAAGTGAAATGGCAAACTTTGAAGAAAACTAAGAGAGATCACTTGTGCTATATATACTTGTGTTGAGGACCTATGATGAGGCTTGGCGAGCACGAACGAGTGCATTGAGTTCCCTCACTTGGCTTCTCAATCGCTCGGGGTTGCAGAAAAAGTCCACAAAGACCCGCCTTTGAAGTTCTACGTCCTTGGAGTGATGCTTCACGATCTGCAGCAATAAGTAGTATATTCATAAGAGCTGGTTTTGTTCAAAATTTTCTATGATACATATATCTTGATTCGTGGAAGAGGAATCAAAATGAGTAGATTTAGACTCACCTCCCTTTTCTCGCGGTGCTCTAGCGTTACCTCTTCCACTGCTGCAGAGAGTTTGGAGTTGATTTTTCCCATTTCATCAAGTTCTTTCATCAGCGGCTAATGTTACATGGAAGAAACAACATGAGTGAAACTCGAGGTCTTGATTTTAGAATTTAGATTAAGGACTAAAATTGGTAACAGAGAACTGAGATTTTCTTTTACCCATGGTGTCAATATGGGCTGCGCGGTAGTTGAAGATGCAAATAGAAGTTGCTGCAGGTTCTGAATTAGGGTGCACCTGAGAAACGGAAAGAGGCAACAGTGATATATGAGCATCGTAATTACTTGTTGCTATGGAAGAACTTAAAGGAATGTTCCGAGGATTTTGGACTCACAGCTCGTTAATGCATCTATTTCTATCATCTGGAAGAGAATTTTCGAGGTCAGACTGAAGAGACGACAGATCCGATTGAAGAGCAACTATCTGCTGGATGATAGCTGGAGCTGAGACATAAGTTGATAACCCCGCTTGGACATCTATAACAGGAAGAAATGAAAATCATCAGCCTAAATTGGGTTGGAAAATATCAGACAAAATATAATAATTGTGTAATACGATAGTGTTTACTACTTGAGTGAATGCTCAACAGATCTCTGACTCCATGTAAAAAGCTGTCACGGTCATCCACTGCTCCCTGTTCTTGGACATCAGATGCAGCTTGGATCAGTGACAAACACCGTCCCTGTATATATAGTGCAAATATAAATTAGTTTCATTGTCCCATAGTTGAAGAAAAGCATGGACTGTAACTATGGATATAACCATACCACGCGGCTTCTTGTGGCAGAGAGGTAACCCTGGAGTTCGGATTCAATTACTTTTAGCAAAGAGAATGCTCCAAGCATATTTTTCTTTTCTAGCTGACATGCTAATTTCAAGAACTGATGTCTTGCAAGCTGATTAACCAGGTGATTGATGAACTGCGACAAAACATTCGGAATATCAAAGACAGACTGAAAAGTTGATCTTGGTATATCAAACATGGACAACACGCAGTCTTGTGGTGACTAGAAAGAAACTTTGAGGCTAACATACCACTTTCTGTTTACTAATATATAGTTCTTGACGCATGACCTTTAGATCGTAGTCACCTACAAGGTTATGATGCTTAAAATCATATGAAACCAAAATCATCCAAAAGCTACTGGTAAAGAGGCAAAGAGTAAATGCTGAATACCTTGCAATATATAGGTGTCCTGGAGTTGAGCGAGCTCCCAACACAGTTCAGGAATAGTCTAAAAAGAAGAAAAGATTAAGCATATATGTAGTTAATCAAAGAGGTGCCTGCACCTTATATTTTAAAAACACGAAACCTCAAACGTCAAGAATTGGGTACATGAACAGACCTCAGATAAGAGTTTTTCTTCTTTCTGATAAAGGGTCGAGATTTCTTCGACTAGATCTGCATGTTTTCTCCTGCACAGATACGAACATGATCAACAGGAATAAAGTATGACAAGTGAAAGCTTTTGATAGTCAGTGATGATTTTTCAATATCTTGCTTTGATGTTTCAATGCTTTTCTACCTCAGAGAATGTAGATCAAAATGAATATGAGCTTCAACTGATGTTACTTGAGATTTGAGTGTCAAGAGAATAGCTTGTTGCTTAGCGTTCTCGACCTGAGCTTCAATCCATTGTCTCTCACTTGTTCCAAAGCTGTGAATAACAGGAGAATGTCTTTGAGGATGAGAAAACTTGTATGCGCTTAAATTTCAAAAAGAAAAATATGCGATAAATGGTCTCCAGTAAAATTTGTAGTCTGGCCATGTAGCAAGAGAGACCCTAACATCTATACATTTCTTATGGGTTACACTACTTTATTCAAGTCCTAGAAACGCTCAAAGTGAAAGCTGAAAAAGGTTATACGTCGGAGTACCAAATAGTACATACATGGATCGAAGCCGCTGCAATTCAGAGACACGTTGATGTTGTGACTTTTCCAAATCTGCTGCATTGTAAACACACAAGTTATAGATACACAATACTTCAAACAAGTAAGAATTTATGCATTATAACAAAACATTTGATTTCTATCAGACAGGGGGAAGTTAGATAACTGAACAAGGATATACACATTACAGGCAAAACAATGGTATATCAAAAGAAAAATTACATTTTAGGAAAAGTTACCTCGCAACATGTTTGATGTATCATCAAGACTAACCCATGAGCATTTCGATTTTCCTTCCTCTGCAACTAAACGGTATGGCCCCTGACATGATAGTAAGCAAATTACAGTAGACAGGTGCAAAATGAATATCTTTATTCTCAGAAATCTTCAAATCATAGCATTTTCATTAGGTACTAAGGATAAGATCTCAAGTCTCAACTAGCTTAGCTTTTCTATATGATGAAGTGAAATTGAAATCATCAGCAATGTATTCACAACTAATACCATCCACTTACTGTGTCTAGCTGCTTAGCAAACCACTGATTTAGCTCCTTTGTGCAGGCTGAATCTCCAGCCAAGTAGGCATGAAAATCGGAGTATGCTAAGTAGATTCCATCCTCTGCACATGAAACAACCAGTTAAGTTGGCTAAAAAATAACTGATGACAAGATACTATGATACATATTCCATGGAAATAATAAGCTAGCCAAAATGTTTGCTAACAGAGCTGTCATAAACCAACTATTCGACTATCAACCAGCAGAAATGTCTACAGAAAAAGACAACTTGATGCCTCCGGGAAACTATTACACAGATAACTACTAAAAAAGTTCCGGAAATGAAATCCTGGCTACAAATAGTAACTCAAGCTAACTAATCAATCTTTCAGATTATCTAATAAGCCACTATCTTTGCAGCTAAAGTTCCTCACCCAAATGATGCTAATTTAAAAGTATAATGCATTTAGGCCAATTACCACAATTCAGTTTCAAAGCAGATTTCCGGTAGTTCACCAGATATGGAAAAGTTAAACCAGAAGACAGAGAAGGGGTAAAAAGATACCTTCGCCTGAATGATAATGCGCCAGTTCTTGCGAAGTGGAAGCCAATCTTCCTAGAACTCCATTCATCTAAATCAAAGGAAAATACCGAAAGGAAACATCACAGACTAATCAAAAGACCAAAAGAATTGCAAATCCCTCACACAATTTCAAACCTGCAAATTTCTAGCAGATAGGCTGTCTTCTATAGCTGTTATCTGTCCAGTGACAGCAGAAGTTGCAGCAACTCGAGCACGTCTCCCTTGAATCAGAGCTGAAGATTGACCAGTGAGTAAATCATATTGAGTCTGTAACCGCCTTAGCTGCCTCTGCAACTCCAAGGCTTCGGCCTTATGTGCCAAAGTTGCATCTCTGTCGATTAAAAAGAAGCTTACATTGATGCGGATGTAATGATTGGTATCACATGACAAGGTCAAGAAAATCTAGTCCACTTATGAACACCTCTAAATGACATAAGGAGATTCCACGCAATAAGAACCTGAATCTAGTCATACTTGAAAACCCAAGTGACGTGAAACAAAGTCCCCCAGAAATTCCCAAATGTAATAGCAAAATACAATTATATACTCCACAAGGGTAAAGAAACTTAAAGCACTCATGTAAACGCCTGATGACTTAAGAAGATAAGTGATATAAATCTAAGGTTCTCAACAAGATTACGCCACTTCTCACAAGGAACAAACAACATCTAACAGTGGACCGCATGTCAATAAAACTTAGTGTACACATGATCACCTAGGGAGATCTCACACATTAAGAAACCTGGACAGATGTACTTGTTCCAAGGGAAGAGAAACTAAGTCCTAGGAAAATCTTCTCAAAAACCTTATGATAGTACAGATTTTCCTAAAAGCATGAAACAGAAAGTACAGAATCGCATGTGTGATATGAAGGTCTAACCTTACTTCTTTTAAGCTTTCTTCTGCTCCAAAAACTGCCTCCTGGTTATTTCTCCTGGAAGAAAATGCTGAAATGCTATCATACGCCTGGTCTAGATCCTCGCCCTGAATCGATGAACAAAAGAAGAAGAAACGCATATAAGTTTGATGAACTCTGAAAGCCGAGAAAGAAAACATAAGCAGAATAATGGCGCAAGGAGTTAACCTCTAAAAGCTTCCCTTCTCTTTGAAATTGCTCATATCTGGATCGAGAAACAAGAGAACAACCTATTAGCCACTGATATATAGAACTAACTACAGAGGGAGGAGTATCTCTGATTCAGTGTGTTAATATGTTCCCCAAAACTAAAATCATTGATCAATGAGGAAAACAAGCTAGTTTGCAACAAATAATCGAAAGTCTAATACTAACTACGGCAATACGAGCTTCATCAACTAGCATTAGCATATATGCCTAATTCACTAAAAGCCAACTCAAATTCAATCGAAGAGAGGAACAATCGAGTTGTGGGAGCATGAAATGGAGAATGGGAGCGGGAAAGAAACACACACAGGGAGAGTTCGGGGAGGGAGAGGACATTGGAGGGGCGAAGAGAGGAACAGATCCAGTCCAGGATAGGGCGGGCGTCGTCGTACTGGAACGGCCATTCGAAGCTGTCCGGGTCCAACTTTCCGGCGCCTTCGTAACCTAGCTCCGCCACCAGAGAGCACAGTCTCGCACCGCTCATCTCCGATTTGCTTCTTCCGCCGCTCAGATCGCTATTTGCGCGTCGGTCAGTGGTCGTGGGAATACGATGATGCCTCCAAATTAAAATTTGAATTTCATTTTGTCATCTCTTTCGACGGTTGTTGCCTCTAATTCGTTTTTCAAAGTTTTGTGGAAAAAAATGCGTTTCTTTTCAGTAAACTTTTTTTCACCCATCATTAATAACTTACTATAGATGCCTATATCTGTAAGAGTTAAAAATAAAAGTAAATAAAAATGTAAAAATATAATCTCTTGAAAGTTGAAACTCTTATTTATTTTCAGATTCTGACCAAAAATATATAAAACATTGTTTTTCCAACTATATCATACGGATTTATGCTTTCGTAGTTTAATTATATATGGTATAGCTCATCATATAATTTAAATCTAGATGCATTATGTCGGTAATAATTTTGTTAAAGAATTTCCTTTGCTTATATTGATTAAAAAAAAACTAGAAGTTACAAGGAAGCAATATAGAACCATTACAGAGAGAAAGAGAATCCAACATTGCAGACTAATATTACCTTGGTTTGATCCCATTTGTTGAAGAGCGATACATCTGGTTTTGGCCATAGAGAATATCAGCTTGAGCACTTTCTCAAAAGACAGAGAGATGCCATCATGATATCTTCTGTTTCTTTTCCAACATAGCTCATCAAATCGCATTTGCCATCTTTGCAAAAGGGCCAGCTTTGTGTGATTATTTGACGCAGCAGTACAGCAAAAGAAGAGTTAATTTATTGCCACTGAACCGGGGGGAGAGGGTCAAAGAATTTGAGCTTTCTAATAAGTCCGTTCCACTCAACTAAATATTGACATTCAAAAAACAAATGATTTCGAGCTTCCAAAAATAAACTGTATAGTAGACAAGTTTCCTCAGCAATTGAAACCCCAATTAACTACACGATCCTTATCGTTATAAATGAAAACCCTACTTACAAATGATCATGGAGACAGTGTTTTCCAGCATCAATCAGTCAAATAAGCTCTAAAATCAACCAAACGCATAAAGAATTACTGCATTCCACGCAAAGCCAAAATGCTTACAATTAGTATGTCTACATATAGTCCACACGCAAGCTGTAATAGCCTGATTTTACGATAATGCTTGATTCAGCATCTTGCATTATTGTTTTGTTAATTCTTGTTTATCTTAGTTAGATCTTTGATCCAGTGTTTTTTTATTATTGCTTCATCGATTAGTTTTATTTTTCTAAACAATGCTTCTTCTTTAATTTGCTAATTTGATTTCCTTTTTTCTGATTGTTTATCTATATGAATTTGAATCACATTTATAGTGTGTAACTGCTTAATAAATCCTTGTAGATTCCATCTCTCATATATTACCGTGCATTTCATCCTGTACTTTAATTTGTGTTCTGGTTAAGTGTTTCCTGTATCAGAACAAGAGTTATCAAGCTATCAAGGGTGATGCATGAAAAATTATTTGTCATAATTCCGTATCTACAAGAGAAATTTATTTATCATACAATGTGATGAACGTAAACTGTTTGTCTCTATGCAATACAACTTACAAGTAGACTTTCAAATTGTGGAATCATCCGTTCACCGTCTAATGCTGCATGTATTGTAGATCATTAGATTTTGTTCCTTTGTGAAATTAACATAGGAAACAATAGTAATGTACTAGAAATTTTGTTCAAAAATATTAAAATATTAATACAACATATCCGCGCAACAGAGTAGAAAAGTATAAGCTAATTTAATCAAGCTAGTGGCATGATGTCTTTTAACTGTGCTTTAGACTTTAGAGTGCCACATTTTAACGCATTCTCTTTCCCTAATTTTAAAGCGTGGGTCTATTTCTAAGCTTTATTAACATTTGATTGCCATAATTCAACCACTTTGTCTCCTTTTTTTTTCTCTTTTAAACACCCTCTTTTCCCTTTATTTGAACGTGTATTTTCTTTTGTTTTTTACTAAAAGATAATAAAAAGACGAGAAATTTTCATAAGAAAATTGATAGTTTTGTGTTTTGTTGTAACCTGGATTTTAATACTGGTAACCTAAGAAGAAAGACAGGAGGCTGTCATAATTCCTTTAGAGCCACGCCCAACATTGATGTGATACTTAAATGTTATATAAAGTCATTTGGTTATGCTCTCCAAAGCAAACAAACAAAACACAACATTTGGTTATATAAACTCAAATTTTGCTTGGGCAATCTGTTGAAAACCCAAATAATAAATAATACATAAACAAAGGATGAAGGGACTGCCATACTATAGAAAAGTTATTGAGAAAAATGCAAAGCATAGAAATAATGATTTTTAGCCCGAAAAAGAAAAAAAGGCGTTCTATCTACAAGGAAATGAATGAAACTTTAGTATTATATAGCATATCTTCTACAAGATTCATCCACAGCATGAATTCCAAAAATGTACCATCAATAATTTAGTACACCACAGTGAAAAAGTGAAAAGAAATGGAGGAGGTTTCGACAACGTTGTTATGTGTTATTAAAGTGTAGCAGTGAAAATACAAAAAGAGCGTTTATCAATCACCATGCACATTAGCTAGGGCCGACATCAATTTGGTATCCAAGTCATTCATATACATATGGTTTTGATAGAAATCAGAAGTGTCGAAAAATTAAGACTTTATATTCTTTCTTTTTTTAACTACCCCGCTAGCTGATTATTTTGTCAGACAAGTTTCAATTATCAGTTCAAATTTAAAGATTGCGGGATAACTCCAACAAAAATTAATGGATTTACTGAAATTATCTGCCTGAATTCCATTAAATCTTTTCCTTTTGTTCACGAATTCCATTAAATCATATTTCAATTATTCAGCTAATTTATTAATTTCTTCAGAATCAACCATAAATACTCTTGCTAAATTCCATAATTTTCCTGTCCTGCCAATCATTTAGATCCATTTGTCTAGTTTTCATTAACGCTTAATATAGTCCACTCTTTTTCAAAATCACAAAAAGGAGAAAAAGGTAAGAGGTAGCTCTGTCATACAAGTCAAACTTTCTGTAGATGAAGAGGCTAAGCTACTATTCCACATTCCCCTCCCATCTCAGCCTTTAACCCCCTTTCCCATCCCTAAAATCTCTCACCGGTTCCAACAGTTACACTACCAAAAACAGTAGTACAACTTTAGACATTATACTTCGAAACATTTAAAGAAGTTGCAAAACAAGTCTCATTTTTTTTTAGTAGTTTACGTAATACAATATGGCTCGCTTTTCCCAAAGCTACTAGAATAGCTTATCCTTTAGAATTCATATCCTTTTTCCTACGCATAAATACATACATAATTCCACAAGCATACGGACTTCTTAGTTATAATATAATATTAGGACGCAAAATAGAAAAGAAAAAGAAAACCAAAGTGTTGTCTGACTCAATCTCTCACGCTTGTGGCTTCAAAGCACCCGTGTTGGCAAAAAACACCTTGAAATGCACCCAAACCCACCGCTCCTTTTCTGCAATTTCAATTAACATTTTCCAAATAAATTCCTTAACATACTCGTTAACAATGTCAAAGACAACTAAACATAAAACTTATAATAACATGTAAAAACGAAACAAAAAACAATCGACGTACCTTTGTGGATTTGACGGAGAGAAGTTGAGGTGACACCTTGTACAAGTCTTCGTCTACGGGCTTCGGTGTCGTCGTCCTCCGCTTCACCACCGGTGTTGGACAGCTTATCGGCGCGTTAGACTCACGCGCCTCCGCCTTAAAGTTGTGTTGCTCCTTGGCGCTGGTTCTCTTCGGCTCCTGGCTCACCTTGGTCTGAAAAAGAAAACATTTTCCCGGGAACATATAAGTAACGGCGTCGAGGGGAAGTGTTAAACTTGGGTGGGGAGAGAGTACGTACCCGGCGTCGAGGGAGGAGGATGACGGCGGGAGCAACAAGGTGGTGGTTATCGTAAAGATCGCCAGCGAGGTAAAGATCACGATCTTGAGGGTAAGGAGCGTAGTGGAGAAAAGAAGGTTGCTGAGTGGTTGCTGTCTCGAAGCACTGAGTGAATGGAACGGCGTCGTTCCAGTCCCAGCTACCAAACGCCGGCACGTGTCCCCTCCTGCAGTACTCTCCTCCTCCGTATTCCTGATTGAAAAGAAAAAGGTTAAACTTTGTATACCCAAAAGAAGAAGAAGAAGAAGAAAGAGATAGGAGCTTACGTAGTCCATGGCTGATGTGGTGAATGAGTTTGATGATGTGGTGAATGAGTGTGATGATGTTAGATCTCTGCTTTAAAGTAATCTAAATAGAGAGTGAGAGAGAGAGAGATTGGGTTTTATTAAATGGCCAGATGGGTTTTTTTACATTACTCAACACTGAGACAAAGTTGTCTTAAAGTCTACTTGTAGGGGAGGTTAGAGAGAGAGTAGAGAGACTGTGTGTGTCTGAGCAGAGAGAGAGTAGTATGCGTTTTTTAAATTATCAGTAGGGTAAGTAAAAGATAAATAAAGTTGGCTTAGCTAACTCTTCTTCTTCTTTTTTTACTTTTTTAACAAAATTCTACTGTTTCTTTCGTTCTTTCTTTATCTCCGTTATACAGTCGTCCTCTGTACTCTGTCTTTACTTTTATTTTTAAAATGTTTTATCCTTCTTTTTTAAGTTTTGTTGGCTTTAGACTTTGTTTTTACATGGGGTTAAAAAGAAAACAAAAAACCATTTTATTCTCATGGTTGACAAACAAAAAAAGACTTAACGTTACTTTCACTATAAAACTACTAAATAAGAAGAGTTAATAGATTGACCAAGTTTTATGACCTCTAAAGCTGACTTATGCATTTAATTTTATTGATTCTTTACTAGTATTACTGTTCTGTGTTGGGGAAGAAAAAGAATACTCTTTCAAACATTTTGTGGAGCAGATAACATCAATGATCTTTTATGGGAATATCCAATTTGAAAAATGAATTTTTTTTTTGAAAAAAAGAGTGAAAATTTAAGAGACAAAAGAGTTAATAAAGGAGCTTTAGGAAGAAGGGGCCACATGCAACATTACCTCTGTTATGTAACTTTGTGCTCTGTGCAGTGTGCAACCAACATTGCCACGATTCCAAGCAAACCCATTTATTATCTTTTGTCAATTTCTCACCCTTTTTGCTTATAAAATTCCATCTTTACAATAAATGTGTCTCTAATTTTTAAATATTTCATCAGTAGTTTTTTTTGACAGAGGACAGGTGGGGTTAGGTCAAAATTACTGAAACTGTTCATACCAGCATAAATTCAATTTCAACTGCTCATTGCAGCCTTTGAACTTGAGAAAGCAGTTAAAAACATAATCAACGGAATGGCTTTTCATTGATGTAATAAATGTTTGTGTTAGGGCAGTTAAACCTTAAAATCTGGTATAAATTAATTAAATAATGGACTTTGACTCTTATAAGTATTTATAAATGTTTTCTTTGTATACATGTACTTCAAGAAAGTTGAACAAATAATAAACTAAGTTTACTTTAGTAAGTTTTTATGTTCTTATACCAAATCTTGAGAAGGAATTTTGTTTGATATACCGATGGACGGAGAAAAAACCTGAAAAAAAAACTTTTACATTACTGATGATAACATCATACAAATCCTCTAAGCATGTATCTCTCGTTTTACATGCATTTATGTGGTAGATTTCAAAGTATCTTGACGAGATAATATTTCTAGGAGTATATTTTTACGTTTTAGTTGCAGTGAACGAAAAGTTTAATATCGGAAGAGAAATAGATATTGACATGCCTACAAAACAACTGAAAGAGAGTTCAACTTACCTAATGCGCGTGTTCCATGGTCCGCATGGTTCCATTACGTCTAGCTAGAAACTGGGATAGAGAGATTTGAAAATAGTATTTTATCTTAAGATATCGTGCTGTTTGGGTCTTCGGCCTATTGTTTAATTCGCTCTCTCTACTCTTATAGTCTTATTCCTAAATCTAAACGTTCGACATTTCTATCATTAGTCCTTTCTATCTATGTCTCTATCATCAGTCCATCGGATTTGTGTTTTTTAGTCAATTGAATTCCTTATGTTATTTTCTCGTCACCAAACTCTGAACACTTTTTAGTTTGACATCATTGATCAGTCGTTTAAAAATGAGAAAATGTAAGTTAAATTTTCGTGTTAAAAAAATAGTTAAAATATTCTTTCCACGAAAATTGTTTGTTTAATTCAGATATATACGGTTTCACATAATTTTTGTTTCGTTTTATAATTAAAAACGATCATTTGTTTCGTTTTATAATTAAAAACGATCATTTGTTTTGTCGGTTGAACTAAACACATATTTGAGTATTCAAAATAAGATGTCTTACTCACAAAAAAAAATCGAATATATCTAATAAAACATTTAAATACATATGTGGACTCTAATTATCAGCCAATAATTTAGAATATATATATATAGTTGTAAGATACCAGAGCTAACCACATATTATTCTTTGCAAATCAATATGCTATGCCGTGACGCTATTAGGTTCTAGATGTCAAGTTTTAGTTCTGATCAACACACATTACTATTGTGCTTCTCCATGCAACCCAAAATCTTTATATAGACTATCAGACTAATCCTGTATACAGAAAACATCTAATTACATCCATCAGCCCATCAAATCTGAGCAAGATGAGATGTTGGTAAATGGCAACTATTAACGATATATACAATATACCAAGTCCAAAACCAATGAACCGTTACGATTCCTAGACCAAAGAATCGTCGTGGACGAATATGACTCTAGGGACACAAATTAATTATAAAACATTAAAAAATACAGAAGAGAAAAGAAAATCGAGAATCTATAAATCTGGATTCTCTCAACGCTCCTTCGAACAGAGAATGAAGGGAAAGGCTACGTCTAACAAGCCTTTAAAGAAAATGGTCAAAGGCTATTTTTATTTTGTCTTCTTCTAAAACTTCTTATTTCTTTTATTTTTCCTTAACATTTGTGAGCAAGTCTGAAGTGTGCAGTAAACTTTTTACGCTTCTCTTTTCATTTTCAAACGTCTGGAGTTGATGGGTTAAAAAGACCAATCAGAGAAGAGAGCTAGCATGATATATTCTCTTTCTTCCTTACCATATTTTGTCCTATTATATACTAACTGATATTCTTATTTGCTTTGTGGTTAAAGTAGCTAACTCATTAACTGTTGGTGACAATAAGAAAAAAAAAGTAGCTTACCGTGCCCTTTGTTTTTTTTTTTTGTTTATTGGTGATCTTTCGTTTTCCGATACGGGGAATTAGGAAATTCTAAAAAGGCCAGTGGATTTGAGGTAAACCCCAAACAAAAAGAAGAAACATAACTATTACTTGGGCTCAAATCAGGCCCATTATGCTATGTTAACTTTTTTTGAGTCGAAATCGATGTTAATTAATGCTCCTTTTTCAACAAGGGAAATCATAAAAAATAAAAACTTACAATGTGTAAACACAGTGGATTTTTCTTCTTCCATTTGCAGTAAAATATTTGTAGGCTGGAAATTGTGTAACGGATAATTGATAGATGTTTTAAAAATAGATATTTAACAGATTAACAGTGCTATGAACAATACCCGCCTCCCAAAAGCGAAACAAATAATTCAACCCCGTGACTAAAGTAATAATAATCCAATCTGGTTCACGGGTTTCTCTAAAACTGTAGTATATATACACCTTCTCGTGAACATTCACTTTGACACCACAAACACAACAAATTAAATAACTAAATATATATAAAAAGAAGAGGATAAAATGGCGAGCAGCAAAAAGGTTGCTTTGATGGTGATGATGATAGTGGTGGTGATGGCTAGCTTAGCGGAGAGGTCAGTGGCGTTTGATCTTTGTGGCCTGACCGAGACAGAGTTGAATGAGTGCAGACCAGCGGTGAGCAATGATAGTCCAACGAGCCCATCAGAGCTTTGCTGCAACGCTCTGCAACACGCTGACTACAACTGTCTTTGTGGCTACAAGAACTCTCCATGGCTCGGTTCTCTCGGTATTGATCCCGAGCTAGCTGTTGGACTCCCCAGCAAATGTGGCCTACCCAACGCCCCAACTTGTTAAGCTTTATGTGCTTCTACCCTTTGTCCAAAAGTTGTGTCTTTTTTTGTGTGTGTGTGCACCTGGGTCTTTTTAATTGTTTTCCTTTTTTCATTAATTATTACCCACAATTTATATAATATTTTTTGCGTGTTGGTAACACCGTACAATTCCTGCCCAATGGCGTTTATGTTTAAACCCAAAAAAGTGGTCAAAAGATAAGAGAACCAAATTGAAAACTACACGAGGCCCAAAACCCATACAAGAATTGTGTTTGACAGGACCACATAATGGCACTTTCGAAAATAGAGCCAATAAGCGATATACTAGTACGAAAAGAGAAAAGCACAATCCCAGAGGCTTATGGTTTCACTACCCCCGACACAGTTTTCGACATACAGACACCAAACGAAGATTAATTACAAATTAAGATAATGAAAAATCATTCTTCCATTATTCTTCTTAAACACCTTATCTCTAATCTAACCATTCATTTTGGTCTAAAATGGACGATTCTAACCCTACATCGATACCAGCAAAAAAGACAGAGAAAACACATACGGTCTACAGAGATACGAATCATACGACGATTATGAAAGATAGTTAACGAGAAGAAGCATAACCAACTAAAGCATTAAATAATATCCGAAGCTGATTTTTGTTTTCATTCACCAAGTTTTTATGTCAAAAGGGGTGAAATAGAACTCAACAAAAGTCATTTAAGTTAATCGATCCGGTTTACTGAGACCGGAGATTCCACAAAAGACAAACTAGGGAAAAGCAGAAAAAGAACAGGAAATAGGATAATAGAAGTTTTTGTTCAGAAACGGACGAATGATAAGATCCGACGACGACAGTTATTAGACGACCTCCTTGCTTTCCTCGTTGTCACTCTTCTTCGCCGGAGAAACAAAGATCCAGGTGAAACCGAACGGATCCGTGACTTTCCCAGCCTTGACTCCACCGTCAGCTTCAGTCTCCGTGACTTCCTCCTCCACTTTGACAGCTCCAGCAGCTACGGCCTTCGCAACAGCAGCTTCCACGTCGTCAGTCTCGAGGATTGCAGGCATATTCCCCGTCTTCGCACTGGTCAATGTAACAACATCAAGTCAAACTGTTTAACGAAGCAAAATAGTCCTTGTAACCCTAAGAGCTAAACACAAAATATCTCGTATACTCGTACTACCACAAGCTAAGCTCAGATCTGAAACGAAAATCAAACCCTAAACATGAAGGAAGAGAGAGAGAGAGGGGGGGGGGGGGAGGAGCTTACTTGGAGCCAGAGTTAACGGAGACGTCAGAGACAACGACGGTAGTGCCGGCGAGCTTGAGTTCGGCAGAGACGAGGTGAGGGAGCTCTTGGTCAGCCTTACGCTTAGGGTAGAGAGAGTGTCCGGTCTCCGTCGCATCAAACACGGCTTTGTAGAAAGCAACAGCGTCACCGACTTTCTGTGCCTCCACGATCAGCTGTGGCTTGTACGCGGTGAAGGTAACAGTCTTCTCCACCACTGTAGCACCGTTCACGTTTTCCTGAGCCATCGTTGAGAGCGAGAGAGGGAAAGAAAAAGGCACTAAAAGAAGAAGAGAGCGAAAGAGAGAGAGAGAGAGATTCGTTCGTTAGCAAAAGAGAGGAAAAAATGCAAATGGCGTGTGAAGGAACAATCTAGAGTTGCTCTGTGGGCAGAGATATTTATTATGGAAGCGGAGAAGCGGAATCGTTTCGTAACCTGACGAGGATTCTAAACCAGTATAACAATTGCTCTCACGTCCGATATTTACCCTTGCTTTTTCTCTTATTTACGACCTCATGCCCCTATTCTCCTTTCATTTACTACTCTCTTTTCCTATCCCTATAGCCTATACGGGGCTATGTGTCTCGTCCGCGTGTCCCTTCTCTTAAACCGTTTTGAAACTTTTATTAAATAATCTATTAAAAACGAATAAATTGTTCGAATATTATATTAATAAAGTTAGTTTTGGCTGGAATCAAATGCTAGTTAGTAAGTTTGTTATCCACTTTTCCGTACCCAACTAAGTGCTAGCTATTTATCAATATTCTTTATTCTTTAACTAAAGTTTTGAAGTTTAACGCATGTGCATAGAGCATAGTTAATGAATGTTGGGCTGATGATTTATGACCATATGAAGGAGAAAGGGACAACATTTGTCATATCAACCAACCAAAATTACATTTATATAGTGAACAACTTCTATGGACACACACCTTTCCTTGCTTGTAACAACGACGACGATACACTAACTAATACGCGATTTCCTCAAGAACTTGAAGCGTCTTTTGGTGTACCTAGACCACAAGTGAAAAATACAAAAAGAAGCTCTAATGAACGCAAATAAATGAGACTTTTTGTATGCTAATATTTTGGATTTTTTAGGAACTCACCCATTCTAGATGTTGTGCCGTGATACCGGATGCATTACCCGAGTATATGCTGCCCATCACCTTCGAGATTGAATTGAAAATATCACAAATAAATAGTCAAATGTTGATTTCTATTCCTATCATCTTTTTCGACAAAGTTGATTTGATCAAATGTTGAAACACACCTTTGTAACAGTCTCTAGGAACATTCCTGGCCTTACTGGTAACGGTTTTCTTCCTGTAACGCTTCCCTGGATCGGATTAAGTAGGTCAAGTTAGAGTTACAGACTTATCTTTGGTTCAGTGCCTACTAAAAAATTCTTCTCTTTTAACAGAAAATGTGTTAGTTGATCATACTTACCCTTCCATTTAATCCACTCGGTCTTCTTCCTTGCGTAGAAGAATCCTCTTCATTGCTAAGATCATCTGCACCTTCGTCTTTCCCTTGCATTACATTCTGGATCATTTGCTGCACAGTCTTTCCAGGTTTGAGAGCTACCAATTTGGTTAAGAAATTCACCTGTTCAATGATAATGCACAAAGTCAATTTCATTTAAGTGTTTTTATTATGTTCATACACGTGTTATAACATTATAGTAGTTCGTCTTAGAAACCTCTGATTCAGGCAGAGTAGAGAAACCACGGTCATTTCTCTCGTCAAGTATACCTCCTCCCATCATGTTCCGAGCTTCCTCTCTGATCAAAACAAGCCTCGCTAATAGTTTTCGATCAGGAACAACTGGCCTTGTTTCCATAGTCTGCAAAAATTCCTCAGATTTGTTTACATTTTCCAGACATGTGATCTCGAATACAAATATAAACACAATACCTCTAGCAAATCATCAGCTTGATTAGCTATGTCATTCAGATTTGCTCCGGGTAAATGAAGCTTAGTACCGTCTTTGCCTTCGAAAGCCCCACCGCCTGCGGCCACCCTACGCAGCAGCTCTTGCCTACTTTCCTTCTTTGGGGTTCTACAGAGTAAACCAATCACTTGGACCTAAATAAACAGCAACATTGTAAGTAAAATCTAAAACATGAATGAAGCCAGTGGAAAGTCTTGAAAGCAAGAAGAAACTCATTTAACAATTACTCACATGAGGAGGACATTTTTTGGTGAGATGAGATAAGACAGTCTCCTTGACGACCTCTAGTAAGGACTTCCTCTAAGCTCAAAACAAAAGTTGATTTCTCAGATGTTTTTTTTCTCTACTAGCAACGAGATGTTGGTGTATACTCAAGAGGGAAAACGCAGAATGGGTTACCTTATCGTCTTGGTCTTTGTCAGCGAGTTGAATCATGTAATCGAGAGCCATCATAAACCCTGACTCCATTTCATCAACCCTTTTCCCTATAACTCCTTGTGCCGCCAATTCTACAGCAACAATTTCAGATGCTTCATTCATCTTCATATCTTGCAACTACACACATAAGGGTATTCACATGTTAAGCCATTACAGAACCAAGATTTTCCGTAACTAACGAGTCGATTCTGTGAAGAGCCTAATGCAACTAAGTTGTTCGACGAAATGCCAAGCTTAGTAAAACGGCGCACAAGCGAATCTCATATGAACCATAACTAGATGGAAACGTGGAAACACATACGAGGGTAATCATTTCTTCAAGAACGGAGGTAACTTGTTCGCCTCCTTTAAGCAGAGCCTCATACTCAGACTCATCTAGCTTGTCCTCGACATTAGTTTTACTTTGTTGGGTTCCGTATCTTTCGAACAGTTCCTCATCGGAATATCCACCTCCAACCTCGTAGGGAGCACAAAATTGAACCCAACGCTTCAATTTCTGGGTTTGCTTTGGACGGAATGAACAAGAGGAGAAAGGAAATGAGCAAATAATCGGTGGAATCAGAGATTCTCTTCTCGAAGGTGGTGGGGAGGAGGAAACACGAAGATGAATAGATTGTAACATACTTTATTCCCCCGTTTTGGACTCAATATTTTTGAGGTTCTGGGTTTAAGCAAAGGAAGACATGATGAAGAAGACGACGAGGATAGAGAGGATAAATATTAGTTACAAAATAAAAAAAAAAAAAAAATGAAAAAAGGACGGACGGACAAAAAGTCATGTGTTCGAAAATCTGTAAAAACACTCTAACGCCGTCTGTGGGGATCGAACCCACGGCCACGGGATTAAAAGTCACGCGCTCTACCACTGAGCTAAGACGGCTTACATGACCTTTTCTTATCACAAATTATATATATTGGATCTAAAATGAAACCAAACCACATGCTAATAAAAGATTGGTAATTGGTATATGTTTGATACACAAAATCAGGTTTCAATTATGAAAATCTTCAGAGCTGATCAACAACCATGTGGAAGAAGCATGGAGGGGTCCAAATGCCATAATGGTGTTTTATCATTCTTATTAGAGAAGTTCAATTGCCTACTTAATAAAAGGTCGACTGATCATATAAATCTCTCAATACATTTAAGCTATAAACTAATAAGATGAAAGCAATGTGTATGCATATACTAGTAATCAATTTAATTTAACACTGATTCAAGGTAAGACATAATCGATTCTCAATATAATCAATTTTCTTGAACTGAACAAGCCACAAAGCATGGCAAGGATTGCTTCATACTGGCTCAATTATTACAAAATATCTCTTTCTTTCCCATTCACTATGTCTGGCACATGCTTTATTTCCAAATCTTCTTTTAGGTCTAGCTTTATAGTACACCATTGCAATCAAATACTTTTTCCATGCCTATAAATAACACACACGTTATCTTATAACAGAGTTTTATATAACAAATTATTAGTAGTTGGACCTAAATTTAGCTTTGGTAAGATCCTAATCTGATAAAATTTCTACTAGCAGAAAACATACCATAACTCATGCACTTCTGGCATGATTCAATTTGCTCAACGAGTTATACATATAATCGTTATACTTTCTTCGGAATGCTTCGATCATGTAGAGACAATTAGTTTCCTGTTTAGATTCATTTCAACCAAAAGAAAAAATATCCGTGTTGTTTTTTGTCCAATGCAAAACGGTAAGATTTACCCTTCGTCATCAGTTTACACCGATATGCATTTTAACAGAGATAACATTCATATTTGCGGATTTATCATGAGTTGAATGCATTATTTTACATTATTCATAGACGAAAAGCAGGATTAAAAGAAAGTTTCGAAGAACTTTTTTACTATTTTAACATATATCCAAAAAATATATATTTGAATTCCGAATAGTGACCAAGAAAAATTAAAGTCAAGGAGGTTTGAATTTAATGAACTTGTTTTTGAACTTTTAAATGAATCCACCCTTCGGGGTGAATAACGACCGTTACATTTGGCTCCAACTAGTAATAAGGCGCAACTCACGTAATCCTGAATTTACCCTCACGAGAGTCACGAGAAGTCGTTGAAAGTAAGGGGTACAATAAGAAATTCAAGAAAATCTCAGACGACAATTATGGAGCCCACCACGCGGAAGTGAGATGGGCCCCTCACAGGTCACAGTTTTTTTGCCCAACCAAATAAAAGGTGATTGTGAAATTTTAAAACGAAAAAAGCTCAAAAGGGGCAATTTGGTCATAATTTTGAATTTTCTTTCTCTCCCCTACTTCCCACTGCCAGCTCTGCTTAGCTTCTCTACTTCTCCTTCTTCTCCGTTTTCACAGTCACAGAGAAAGCTAGAAAGAGAACCAAATATCAAATTCGCTTTACTCAACCGAGGTTCGCTCGGAAACGTAGCGAGAATGTCAGGTTTCGTCGGGATTCTGGTATCGGATCCATGGCTACAGAACCAATTCACGCAAGTGGAGCTCCGGAGTTTGAAATCTCACGTACGTACGTTCGATCTACTGAAAGAGAAGAATCTCTATACGAGTTTTGATTCTTCTTTTGATTGGTTATTGATTTTCGATCTCATTATATGTAAACAGTTCACGAGCATGAGGAGGGAGAGCGGGAAGCTGACTGTATCAGACCTCGCGACAAGGATGGGGAGATCAAAGGTGGTCGGAGATCAAAACCTCAGCAACGAAGAAAGAGCGTCTCTGATCCAAAGTTTCCATCCAAACTTGAACGATGAAGTAGATTTCGAGTTTTACTTGAGGGTCAGTAAATTCATATTCCACCTCAACAGATCTTTTGTCTTTTGGAATATTTTTTAATTTTTTACTTTGTTTGGATGATAAAAAATTGCAGATTTATCTTAACCTTCAAGCGCATGTGAACGCCATAATCGGAAGCGGAGTGAAGAACTCGTCTGCGTTTCTCAAGGCAGCTACAACCACTTTGTTGCATACTATCAGCGATTCTGAGAAGTCCTCTTATGTTGCTCATATCAATAACTACCTCTCTGGAGATGAGTTCCTGAAAAAGTATCTCCCGATTAACCCTTCCTCTAATGATCTCTTCGAAGTGGCCAAAGATGGTGTTTTACTTTGGTAAAGCTTCCTCCTTTACAGATTCTATGCTTCATGAATGTTTTATTCTTACTTCTCTTGATGATGGCTTTGTCTCTGTTGTGATGTAGTAAACTTATAAACGTGGCGGTTCCTGGGACGATTGATGAACGGGCAATTAACACTAAGAGTATGCTTAATCCATGGGAGAGAAACGAAAACCATACGCTTTGCCTTAACTCTGCCAAGGCGATTGGGTGTACTGTGGTTAATATAGGAACCCAAGATATCATTGAAGGAAGGGTATGTGATTTAGTAACTCTCAGTATCCTTCACCAGTAAAGTTATGACTAACACACTTCTGTTTCTATGATTCAGCGTCATCTTGTGCTCGGTGTGATTTCTCAAATCATCAAGGTGAGGCTCTAATGCTGCTACTGCTGTTTGAATTTTTGCTAAGATAGATGTGTAACTAATCTTCATTGTGATTTGTCCTGTCTAGATACAATTGCTAGCAGACCTAAACTTGAAGAAAACTCCCCAGCTGGTGGAGTTGGTCGATGATAGCAAGGTATACACTACTCATTGTCCTGTTGACAATTGGCGTAACATGTTGTCTAAAACAAACATTGAAGGACGATCTTCTTTTTTGAAAATATTGACTTTTTTTCCAAATTTTGGGATCAACAGGATGTGGAAGAGTTTATGAGTTTACCACCTGATAAGATCTTATTGAGATGGATGAATTTTCAGTTAAGAAAATCTGAATACAAGAAAACCGTCACAAACTTCTCCTCTGATGTTAAGGTATCCAATATCAACTTAGAAGTTCTCTAATTGGTTGATTTATACAATTTTTTTCTTGTAAATGCTCCATAGAATTTTTATAGTAAGATACTAAGATGCATAGGGCTTATGATATGGTTTTCTGCAGGATGCTGAAGCTTACACTAATCTATTAAATGTCCTGGCACCAGAGCACAAGAATCCATCAAAGTTAGCAGCTAAAAACTCATTTGAGAGAGCAAAACTTGTTCTCGAACATGCAGACAGAATGGGATGCAGAAGATACTTGACCCCGAAGGATATTGTTGAAGGGTCCCCGAATCTTAATCTTGCTTTTGTAGCACATATTTTCCAGCACAGGTGAAAGAAATACTTATATGTCAAATGTTGTTCGTGTCCTAAGGAACATGTTATTATATCCACCCTTTATGAAACTTAACAAATGAGAACCATGTTTTTTCTTTTCGCAGGAACGGGCTTTCAACCAAAATAAAACAGACATCTTTTCTCGAAACTCTAGCCGATGACACTCAGATATCAAGAGAAGAAAAAGCATTCCGGTTTTGGATTAACAGCTTTGATAGTTCCGTGTACATAAACAACGTCTTTGAGGATCTCAGAGATGGGTTAGTATTTCAGCTTTGGGTATAAGAGTTGTTAATAGAATCTGATATATATGTTAACGCTGTTCTGGTTTTGGCAACAGGTGGATACTGTTGCAGACACTGGACAAGGTGTCTCCAGGGATCGTTAATTGGAAAGTTGCAAGCAAGCCTCCCATCAAATTGCCATTCAAGAAAGTAGAAAACTGTAATCAGGTGGTGAAATTAGGAAAGCAGCTCAAGTTTTCTTTAGTTAACATTGCTGGAAATGACATTGTTCAAGGAAACAAGAAGCTCATACTAGGTAATTTTCGAATTCTATGATTGTGAT
The DNA here is from genome assembly GCA_900406495.1 of Sisymbrium altissimum. Classification (NCBI taxonomy): domain Eukaryota; kingdom Viridiplantae; phylum Streptophyta; class Magnoliopsida; order Brassicales; family Brassicaceae; genus Sisymbrium; species Sisymbrium altissimum. Next base: position 75,731 of record OVBI01000436.1, read on the forward strand.
TTATGAATCACACACGTGGTGAACATTAATATTGATGTCTTAAAATCCTCTTCCAGCATACTTATGGCAATTGATGAGATACAACATCCTGCAACTCCTTAAGAACTTGAGATTCCATTCCAATGGCAAAGAAATAACAGACGTTGATATATTGGAATGGGCAAATGCTAAAGTGAGAAAGAACGGAAGCCAAACCCGCATGTACAGTTTCAGGGTAAGTGCGCTCCTTATGAGTTATGAGTGAGGGTGCACATGTGACTTAAAAAGGCATTAATTAGTCTCACTCCTACGGGTATGGGATATCTACCATACAAACAATCCATGTGAGTAACGAAAGATGTCTAAATTTGACAGGACAAGAGCTTGTGCGATGGGATATTCTTCCTAGAGCTGCTAAGTTCAGTGCAGCCAAGAGCCGTAAACTGGAGTCTTGTTACAAACGGAGTAACTGGTAATTTAACTGTTAATATCCATATGCGTATGTGTTTAGAACATACTTATATTAATAGGGACACTGGCTAATACAGATGAAGAGAAAAAGATGAATGCCACTTACGTGATTAGCATAGCCAGGAAGCTGGGTTGCTCCATATTTTTACTCCCAGAAGACATAACTGAGGTACCTTGAAGCCTCGTTTTTCTTTTCCATAAATAATCTAATCGCTTAACAATAAGAAATCTGATATATTTTGTATATAATGTATGAACAGGTAAACCAGAAGATGATTCTGACATTGACGGCGAGTATAATGCACTGGACTCTCAAACAACCTCTCCATCTTATTAAGCCTACCGGATCTCCCGATAGCCACAATGGAAGTCTACTCGACGATTCTACTTCTGATTCGTCTTTAGAATAAATATGTTTTGTTCCATCGTGAAAGTAATATTATTATTTTTATATATGATGCTATAAATTGTTCCCTTACATGTTTTCTTTGGGTGGAAAAACAATATTGGAATTATAGAAGTCTTTGATTCCTCGTTGAGTGCGTCTTTTGTACATGTTCATTTACCAGATATACACATGATAGTGTTCACATTTCGCACCCAACAAGTGCATGTGTATCTTCCACCTAATCACTCTCAAAACAAACTGACCATTGAAAGCAAGTGCATACATATATGTTATTTGTTGAAGGAGGGAGGGAAAATACTGCATTGCAAACTGTAAATGATCTTTATTGGGCTAAAAAAATATGATTACACATGGACATATTATATTATACATACATATAATGTATTATGCTACAAGGGGAAGAGAGACATGCCAAAGTGCAAAACATAAAAACAAAAAATTCACAAAACATTCAATCACCTGTGAGTGATCGCTTCAACAACCGAATGTGGACATTTCAAACAAAACCTTCTCACACTTGTTCTTCCCATCTAAGTTGCGCTCACGGAATTTGCTCAAGAAATTGAGGGGGGTGGGGGTG
>OVBI01000437.1:0-77159 GCA_900406495.1 Sisymbrium altissimum
GTTTTTAGAAGCCAATATAGCATCAAACGATTTTGTAATTAGTTAAGGTTTGTAAATCTTTTAGATCATATATAAATGGTAAGCCGAGATTTTTGGGTATTCAAAAAATTTCATGGCTTTTTCAAAAATTTAATGGCGGATATGAATGGTATGTGTTCAATATTTAAATATTTGTTAAAGGTATGTAGATCTTTTAGATAATATCTAAATGGTAAGCGAGATTGATGGGTATTTAATTATATTAATTTTTTTATTCTGTTCTTATATTCTGTTTTGTGCAGATTTGCTGGAAAGAGTTAAGGTAAATGATGATATCGGAGAAAATATCGCTAACTTTCAAATAAATCCTTAGAATGTCTAAAAGGTAATTTTCGAGATAACCAAACCATCAAATTTAGTAGAGTAAACCAATATACAAAACATACAATTGCTTTTCGGTTTGATTTAAGTGGCAATAAGGTCCGCGTGTTTTGTAAGTGATTTGGATCGGGTCGAGTCAAATACTGAGTTGACTCAGTATTTTGAGGGCGGTTTTATCCCTGGATAAATCTGTTGCCAAACATTTTTTATTAAAGAAGTCAGTGGCATAAAGTGTAATTAAAACGTTTTTTGAGAGTTTTTTTTTTAAGTGACTTCTCAAATAATAATAGTAAGATATTACAATGATTTATCAATGATTATAATCTAAATTCAAATGATATAAAATATATTAAAATTATATATAAATTTATATTTAAAAAAAAATCATTTAGATAAATGTTATCTTTTTTTCTACAAATAAATTCTTATAAACTTAAAAACATTAAATTTATAGTATGAAAAATATAAAAAGCAGTTCTTAAAAATAATTATTTAAATAATTCAAATTTTAGCTGTAAACGTAGTTACTATAAGCAAAAGTGAAACTTGAACTCATATAAGAAGCAAACTAAAAGGAAACTTTAACCACTACATCATAAAAAGTATACTGTATTTGGGGGTATTAAAACTAATTATATGATATGAGACTTAAGGCAAATGTCTTTCTGAATGCAATATAAGTATGACTTACTTTTTATCTCTGCATCTTTGAAGAATAATTTTCGCACTTAAGGATGATTAAATTTGACACTTTAGAAAATAGCAAGGTCTATGATTTTCCATAGAGACTTTTGGTGAGAGACAAAGAACCAAGAAATGCAAACTCGTGATGCTCCCATGAGAACATCTATAACATTGAACTTCTCAAAAATCGTTGTCAAAATATCTCTATTCATATTTTCCTATATTGGGATTTTTCTTGATCTCATGACCGTTACATTGCAGCTACAAAATAAAAATCATTTATATAAAGAGAACATGAGAATTATAGATTTTTGAATTTATAGAACAACATTAAAGGAAAAACGAATACACTGAACCAAGAAGAGATTTTATAGACAGTCTCCATCTTTGGACTCTTCTTCCACCATCTAATCTCTCCATCTCGATACACCTTACCTACAATAAGAAAAGAAAGTTTAATAGAGATTTTTGAGGACTAAAGGAAACATAGAATTGATATGAGAACCTGCATGGACAAAACTTCTACACAAAACAATAAGTTGCTTGAATATTGGTACCTAAGGTTCCATTATGTCGCCAAACATGTTTTGTGCATGCCCATCAATCTATAATTACACAAACTTAATTGTTTGTCGTCCTTTGACAAAGCGAAACAGAGATAACCAGAGTTTGACTAAAAGAAAGACAGTTTCTTTATAATGCAAATCACAGCGTTACAGCAACTTGGTAAGCAATTAGCCACTCTGTGTCTCTAACGAATGCTGATCTTATATTTGAAGAAAAATTATACAAGAGCCTAAAATGGGTTCTCACTTGTTATGTAGAGTAGGTGTGGCCTTGTGGACGTTCGAATATACAGTTAATTTTAGTTTTTGTATATTTTGAGTATAGAAATACAGAAATAATTTGGTATTTATAAATATTAAATCAACTTAGTTTGATCTAATAGTAAATTAAAATCAGCTAATAACCAAATTTGTTTTTAGATTTAGTCTGACTACACTTTAGTTTGTTTTGTTGATGATTCCAAATAAATCAAATAAAAATATCAGATAATTTGGATAGAAATTTGGGATAGAAAATTTTGGATACTTAAAATAATTTCAGTAAAAATATTAGATAATTTTGAAATGTTTTGTTTCTTTAGGTAATATCTAATTAATTTTTGTTATTTGAATAATTTTGGTTTATATATAAAAAAAATATTTTGAGATTTATCAATTTTATCTTTTGGATATTTTAGTTATTTCAACTTTAATACCTATTTATGTATTCAACTGTATTTTGGTTATTATTCAGATATCTATTTGATTTTCAATTCATTTTCCAATTTGGATATTCAAAATATTTTAAGAAAAAGCCGTTTGAATATTTTATGATAATCCCGTTCGGTGTGGTATTTTCTGAATTCAGTTCAGTTCGTTTTTTTGGTTTCGATTTTTGGGTATTTTTTCTCCATTTTATTTAGTTTTAATTAATATAAAATATACTATTATATTAATCTACTGACCGGTTCGCCATGATGATCTACCCAATAGGTATCCGGTAACCCCAAGAAGCGATTCGGTTTACCTTTTAAATTCTTTGCTGCTCAGTGAGTCGCCGCCGTGGTCTCGAGTCGAATTCGTGGTCTCTCTCCTCCACGCGTCGACGTCGTGCCACCGTAATAATCACTTAACCCTTCACCTACGTTCCTTCCTTGTATTCTTAAAACAAGGTATGGTCTATTATTCTGTCTAAGGAACTAGAACTGATATTATTGCATGCTGTGTTTAGGAACTGCCATAGATTTGGAACATAGTGTAGAGAAGAACCAGAGTATTAGAGAAACTCTTCAATTCATATTCTTGTTCACTTTTCAGGAAAAGTTTGAGAAAGTTTTGAACTTTTTGATTATAGGTGGATCTTGTGCACCTTTAATTAAGAATCCAATGGATACTTGCTACATAAAGCTCTTACCTTTTTAATTTTTGTGAGAAGATTGATTGTGGGATGTTGTTTTTATTGGTGTGTTTCAGCTCTCTTAATGCTGGTCAGAAGGGATTAGTGTTTCATCTCTCCACTTTTACCAATGCAAAGCTTGTAACTTTTTGAGATATCAAGCAGCAAAGTTTGCACTTTATACTCTTCCATGGCTTCTAATGGTCAACGTCGTTCTCGTCAGCAAGACGAAAGCCCTTCAAACCTCAACAAGAAGAGGAAGGCAAATAAAAACCCGGAGAAGAATCTACTCTTTAATCTCAATTCATGCTCCAAGTCTAAGGATCTCTCAGCTGCATTGGGTCTTTATGATGCAGCCGTCACTTCCAACGAAGTCCGACTAAACCAGCAACATTTTCAGACCCTTCTGTACCTATGCTCGGCTTCCATTAGTGATCCATCTCTTCAAACCCTTGCTATTGACCGTGGCTACCAGATTTTTGACCGTATGGTTAGTTCCGGGTTAAGTCCTAATGAGGCAACCGTCACTTCAGTGGCTCGTCTGGCTGCTGCAAAGGGTGATGGCGATTATGCTTTCACGATTGTCAAGGACTTTGCTTCTGTTGGTGGCACATCGATTCCTCGTCTGAGGACCTATGCGCCTGCTTTGCTCTGTTTCTGCGAGAGATTGGAGGCTGAAAAGGGTTATGAGGTTGAAGAGCACATGGATGCTGCAGGTATTGCATTGGAGGAAGCAGAGATCTTGGCTTTGTTGAAGGTAAGTGCTGTCACGAACCGAGAAAACAAGGTTTATGGATATTTACATAAACTAAGGGAACATGTTGGATGCGTTTGTGAAGAAACTTCGAAAGTTATTGAGGATTGGTTCTGTGGAGAGAAAGCTGGCGAGGTTAGTGATAATGGGCTTGGTTCTAATGTTGGGATGCTTAGGGAAGCTGTTTTGAAGAATGGAGGTGGGTGGCATGGACATGGATGGGTTGGGGAAGGTAAATGGATTGTGAAGAAAGATAATGTTAGCCCATCGGGAAACTGTTTAAGCTGCAGTGAGCAGTTGGCTTGTGTTGATACCAATGAGGTAGAAACACAGAAGTTTGTGGATTCTTTGGTGGCTTTGGCTATGGAGAGGAAAGCAAAGATGAACTCATGCGAGACAAAGGTGGACTTCAGTGAGTTTCAGGTTAGGGAAATAATTAATGACTCCTGGATTCTCTTAGCTTGGTTCTAATTAGTCTAGGACATAAAATCTTACAAGTTTATGTTTCGCTTAGTTAACGTTGATAAGCCTTTAGAGATAGGTATAGTGCTTGGAGTTTTTAGTGCAAAGGAGAGTTCAATATCTTCTTTCAATCGCTTTTAGCATAAATTTCCATCAATCGGGAAACATTCTCTGTATTCTGTATAGTTCTGAATGAAAGTTATAGCTATATTACAGGAACTAATCGAAAAATGTAATTAAAAACGAAGAAGAAATGCTCTTCTGTGTCTTTAGATTTCATTGGATGTAATGTATGTATCTCCTATTGTCCATGGTGGAATTCTACTACGTTTGGTGCTTGAAAAGGCGTTTCTTGTGTAAATACTAAGAGTATATATTTTCAGTATTCAAATGTCAATCTTTTTCTGAACGTTGCACAATTATTTGTCAGGACTGGCTCGAGAAACATGGAGATTACGAAGCTATAGTAGATGGAGCAAATATTGGTCTCTACCAACAAAATTTTGCAGATGGTGGTTTCAGTCTTTCACAGGTTCTCATCTATCTTTTCTTGTCTTTCTTCCTTCATATTTATGTTTACGTTTTTGCAATACTAACAACGTACATGTTTGATAGAGCAGCTTGAAGCTGTGGTGAACGAACTTTACCATAAGAGTGGTGATAACAAATGGCCCCTAATTCTATTGCACAAGAAACGGGTCAGGACGCTTTTAGAAAACCCAACCCACAGAAATCTGGTTGAGGAATGGATTAATAACGGTGTCCTATATGCGACTCCACCAGGTTTCAATGATGATTGGTATGAACTTAGCTCCTCTTACAATCCCATTACTTCAAAGAACAAACAGTGTTTGGTTACACTCATCTTTTTGTTATTTGTTTCAGGTATTGGCTCTATGCTGCTGCTAAGCTCAAGTGTTTGCTTGTTACAAATGATGAGATGAGAGATCACATTTTTGAACTGTTAGGAAACAGTTTTTTCCAAAAGTGGAAAGAAAGGCATCAGGTAAAGCTATAAAGTTATTAACTTTTTCTAGTAAAAGTATAATTTTGAGAAATCTACAATCTCTGGTGTATGGTTTTGTTACAGGTTCGGTATACCTTTTCGAAAGGTACACTGAAGCTTGAAATGCCGCCTCCTTTCTCTGTTGTCATTCAGGTCCACCATCTTTGTCCAATTCGTAGTTTTTTTTTTTTGGTTTACGGTTTTAAGAAATGGAGTTTTCTGAATTTGTAAATCTTTTGGACATATCAGGAGTCAGAGAAAGGATCATGGCATGTCCCGGTCTCATGCCAAACCAATAAGGAGTCTCCAAGAACTTGGATCTGTATTAACAGAAAAAGTGTTCTAGATACACTTAAGTTTAATGGAAAGCTTGAAACTTCTGAAAATGGGGAAGATTCTTAGTAGCTGCAACAACAGCTTATTGAGTTCATGTGATGCTGCAGGTAATGACAATTATTAGCAGTGTCTTGCTAATTGAAGATCCATTGTTCTTTGTTGTAACTGTACTATTATTATTATTTTTTTTTCGGGAAGAATATTAACACAAACAAGTAGTATGAGAGAGGACTGAATTTTGCTCATTTGAAAAAAAAAAAAGAAAAAATGCATTTTTATTTAATGTTTCGAAATCCACTTAAAGTGAACTGAACAATCAATGTGAATTGAAAATATCGTAGTTGACCGAACCGGGTTGGTTAAACCGAATTTAGCCACACGAGGGTTTTCTGTTCCCTTCACGGTAGCCTTCACTCTTTACTTTAATTTTGTCTACGTCAGCATCGTTTTGACGATTGCATCAATGAGCCATCCTCAACCGTCAGATGCTTAAACCCAAACGAATCTGAACCGTCAATAAACGTCTCTTATCTCCTCCTCCCCGTCGTAGTCGCAGGCTCGCAGCCGGTAAAGCGCATGAAAGGATCTTCAAAACCTTTTAAGCTTCTCTCTAAATTACTCTCTCTCTCTCTCTCTCTAACCTGGTAAGCTTTCTCCGCCATTCCTCCTCTCTCTTCCTCTTCGTCTCCGTCTCTTCACTATTTAATTTTTAGGTTTTTTTTTAATTAATTCGTATTAGAGATCTTATCACCAAATTCACCTCTGTGTTAGCGATTTGTTCACTAATTAAAAAAGGAACGATGATTATAGGTTTTTGTGTTGATAACTCTGATCTAGGGTTAGGTTGTTAGAGATGATATGAAAAGTGATTTGGTTGTTAGGTTGTTAGAGATTGGTGGTGTTGTAGTGATTTTGTGATTCCGATTGTTGTTTGTTGTTGTTGTTGTTGTTGTAGCGACGGTGATCTGGAATATGGGAGATGGGAGTGAGGTTGTGGTTAGGTCACGTGGCGAAGAGGAGATGAATCTTGGAGAAGATAGGATTAGCGATGGGAAAGTAGAGAAGGAGAAGAAGAGTGAGGTTGTAGGATCTGAGGATAATGAAGAGGAGGTTTTTGAGGAAGCTATTGGTTCAGAGAATGGTGATGAGCAGGAGGAGGAGGAGGAAGTTTCAAAACGTGAGTCGTTCAAAGAGGTTTCACCAACTCCTGAAAGTTCCAAGGGTGTGCATCATGTAGAGGATTTTGAAGAGGCAGTTGGTGATTTGGATGAAACAGGTAGTAATGAAGAGGGATTAGAAGATTTGAAGGTTGGTTTTGTGGATAAAACTGTGGGAGAGGCTGAAACTGATTCTGTGACTCGTAAAATGAATGGTGATGAGAAAGAAGCAGGTGCGGGGAGTTTGGATGTTTTTGAGGAGGCTGAAACTGATTCTGTGACTGCTAAAATGAATGGTGAGGAGAAGGAAGCAGGTGTGGGGAGTTTGGATGTTGTTGAGGAGGCTGACTCTAATGGTTCCGTTTTAGCGGGTGATGATGTGAATATGGAGAATGGAAGTACGCATTCTGTTTCGGAAAATGGAATTGTCGTCTCTCCTGAGATTGAAGAAGTGGTGGCTGATGTTATCTCGAAAAGTGTTGAGCCTGAGGAATCATGGAATGATGGGATTGAAGTCGATAATTGGGAGGAGAGAGCTGATGCGTCATTTGGCATACGTATGGAACCGGTGGTTGAGGAAGGTGAAGTAACAAATAAGAGTAGCTCTGAGTCTGAGCCGAAAACAAATGGTGACACTGGTGCCGAGTACAGAAGTAATATTGTAAATGCTTCAGGTGACAAATCCTTGAATGATAGTATTGAAGTAGCTAGTACTGAGACCTCATCTCCGTTGGAGAATTCTAGTTCCGAGGAAAAGAAAGAGACTGAAGATGACAGTTTGAAACAAGAGCATCACTTGGCTTCTTCACTAAACTCAGGTCTGGAGTCTACTGAAGTTCGCAGCGAGAATGGCTTCCCTGGGGTAACTAGTAAAGAACACGAGGCAGTTCAAAATGGTAATGGAGCACATGATGTTCAACAGAGTCCTCAACCTAATAAGGAACTGGAAAAGCAGGAAAGCAGCAAAGTAACTATAGATGCGGAGACTAAAGAAAAATCACATGTGGAAAGAGAATCTGAAGTAGTAAAGTCTGCTTCAACAACAGAGTCTAGAAGTAGTCCTGCATCAGTACCGCCAGCTAGTCCAGCAGGTCTTGGTCGCGCTGCTCCTCTTTTGCAACCCGCACCACGTACTCCCCAGCAGTCTCGTGTAAATGGAAATGTTTCGCAAAATCAGCCTCAGCAAGCTGAGGACTCTACCACTGCAGAGACCGATGAGCATGATGAGACTCGTGAGAAGCTCCAGTTGATCAGGGTCAAATTTTTGAGGCTTGCACATAGACTAGGGCAAACCCCACACAATGTTGTAGTTGCTCAGGTTTTATATAGGCTTGGATTGGCTGAACAGTTGAGAGGCAGAAATGGAAGCCGTGTTGGTGCCTTTAGTTTTGATCGTGCTAGTGCCATGGCAGAACAGCTTGAGGCAGCTGGACAGGATCCACTTGATTTTTCTTGTACGATTATGGTGCTCGGTAAAAGTGGTGTTGGTAAAAGTGCAACGATCAATTCGATATTTGATGAAGTGAAATTTAATACTGATGCATTCCAGATGGGGACAAAGAGAGTTCAAGATGTTGAGGGTCTTGTGCAGGGGATTAAGGTAAGGGTGATTGACACTCCCGGCCTCTTACCGTCCTGGTCTGATCAAGCCAAGAATGAGAAGATCCTGAATTCTGTTAAGGCTTTCATCAAGAAAAGTCCACCTGACATTGTACTATACCTTGATAGGTTGGATATGCAAAGCAGAGATTCTGGTGACATGCCTCTCTTGCGCACCATCAGTGATGTTTTTGGACCATCGATATGGTTTAATGCCATTGTGGGTTTGACTCACGCTGCTTCTGTTCCACCGGATGGCCCAAATGGTACTGCTTCTAGCTATGACATGTTTGTAACACAACGTTCCCATGTCATCCAGCAGGCCATTCGCCAAGCAGCTGGAGATATGAGGCTTATGAACCCTATTTCTTTAGTTGAGAATCACTCTGCTTGCAGGACTAATCGGGCAGGCCAGAGAGTACTACCGAATGGCCAAGTGTGGAAGCCTCATTTGCTGTTACTCTCATTTGCATCCAAAATTCTGGCAGAAGCAAATGCTCTTCTGAAATTACAAGATAATATTCCAGGGAGACCATTTGTAGCTCGGTCCAAGGGTCCGCCATTACCATTTCTCCTTTCATCGCTTCTGCAATCAAGACCACAGCCTAAGCTTCCTGACCAACAGTATGGTGACGAAGAAGATGAAGATGATTTTGACGAATCATCAGATTCCGACGAAGAGTCAGAGTATGACCAGCTTCCACCTTTCAAGCGGTTGACTAAAGATCAAATGGCTAAGCTCAGTAAATCTCAGAAGAAGCAATATCTCGACGAGATGGATTACAGGGAGAAACTATTTATGAAGAAGCAAATGAAAGAAGAAAGAAAGAGACGTAAGATGTTTAAGAAGTTTGCTGCCGAGATTAAAGATTTGCCGGAAGAGCCTAGCGAGAATGTGGAAGAGGAGAGTGGTGGACCTGCATCAGTACCAGTTCCCATGCCAGATTTATCTCTGCCTGCGTCTTTTGATTCTGATAACCCTACTCACCGGTACCGCTACCTGGATTCCTCCAATCAATGGCTTGTAAGGCCAGTCCTGGAAACTCATGGGTGGGATCATGATATTGGTTATGAAGGTGTCAATGCAGAGCGACTCTTTGTTGTGAATGAAAAAATACCAGTATCTTTCTCAGGCCAAGTGACAAAGGACAAGAAGGATGCAAACGTGCAGCTGGAAATGGCCAGTTCGCTCAAACATGGAGAGGGTAAATCAACCTCCCTAGGTTTTGATATGCAAACTGTTGGAAAGGAATTGGCTTACACTCTTCGAAGCGAGACAAGATTCAACAATTTCAGGAGAAACAAAGCTGCAGCTGGTCTCTCTCTAACGCTCTTGGGTGATTCGGTGTCCGCGGGGATGAAAGTGGAAGATAAATTGATTGCTAATAAATGGTTCAGAATGGTTATGTCTGGTGGAGCAATGACTTCTCGGGGAGATGTTGCTTATGGCGGTAGTTTAGAAGCTCAGTTGAGAGATAAAGATTATCCGCTTGGTCGGTTTCTGACTACTCTTGGGCTTTCCGTGATGGATTGGCACGGTGATCTTGCCATCGGAGGGAATATACAGTCTCAGGTTCCCATTGGTCGTTCCTCTAACTTAATCGCTCGTGCTAATCTGAACAATAGAGGAGCAGGGCAAGTCAGTGTACGTGTCAACAGCTCCGAGCAGCTCCAACTTGCTTTGGTTGCGATTGTTCCTCTCTTCAAGAAAGTGCTTAGTTATTATTCTCAGCAAACGCAATATGGACAATGATGAAAGAACATTTAGGCTGATTTTCACTTCCATCACTTTGCAATGGAGTATTAGGAAATGATAGTCAACAAGAACACCCTAGAGCGAGTTGAAAAGGTACAAAACCTGATTGATGACTATTTTTGATCTAATCTGCTTTTTCCCTCGGAATTAATTGCTGATTTAGATATTTTAAATCTGCGGCAAACCTTCTTGATCGATGATTGCTGATTGGTTTTTGAACAGGATCTGTGTCCGAGAAGCAAAGACCAATTGTTGGAGGGAAGCATGTCTTAAAAATAGCCAGAACATAACACGTTCCTTGTCTGATATATATAGTTCATTGGTTGTTTTCTTCTATTTCTAAAACCTTTGTGATCTCTGTTATGAATAAAGCTTATCTATTTTTGTTCATGTCCCCCTCTGGATTAGTCATACAAATCTATTCACTTTTAGGACTCACATCGTTGACTAGAACATGTAGCTTAGAAGTTTTAAACTTTGTATTAGTATTGTCTAAAATTCAAATTCTATTCTCAGATTTTTAACTTAATCGATAGGCTTTGTAGCATAAATGCAAGAATTGATTGTGTTTATCCATATACTAGACGGGTAAATAGTGTTACAAAAGGACCATAGAACAATGAGAGCATTTTTTTGTTTTGTTTTGTTCATGTCACTCTCTTGATTAGTCATACAAATCTTTTCTCTTAATGACTCATGTATTAGTGTCGTCCACAGTTCCAAATCTGAATCTGTCATTCTGGAATCGACAGGCTTTGCGGCATAAATGCAAGAACTGATTTAGTGTTTAGAATCTTTAGATGTAAACTATTGTATAGATAAAACCCATATACCAGGACCATAAATTCTCCAATGAATCCAAGTATAGACACTTCTATAGTAGGTATTACAAAAGGACCCCAAGAACAATGGAAAAAAAGGAGGGAGTAGAGTATATATAAATAAGAAAACCACACAACCAATCACTTGCAAACTGTGAATTTGCAAGTCCCCGAGTTAGCCCTCATGAAACGGATAGCGGTCATGAGAACATCGTGCTGCGAGTTCCCGAGGAGAGCCAAATTGGTATGTGTGATCACAGCGATGGAATTATAAGCAAAGCCAAGAGAGTTGTATGAATTGAGTAATGCAGTTGTTGCTTCCCTTAGGAGTGTCTTGTAGGCTTCTCCTCGTCCGTCAAGCGCTTCACGTACTGTCATATCAGTACCATACTTCCTCCCGGCTACTAGTCCGAACGCGACCGCGACCTTCGTGTCTGGACCTATCGCCCTCCAGTAGCATCTGTACTCAGGTCTTATCCACAACCTATGTAAGTCACATAGTCAAGATGTTATGTAATTATTTGAAACAGAAACTAAAACCAAACCTTAGTACAACCAAACCAAATAAATCAAAATTCAAATGGAACAAAATACCCGAAAATACCAAACCGAAAAAAAAAAAGAATATAAAATGTCCAGGCCTCATTTGAAGTGTGGTAATGATGAATGAGTTAGAGAGAAAGCTCACTGATGAGAACAAGCTGATGGCTCAACAAATGGAACTGGAGGGATTGGAGGCAAAGGTGGGAGCTTAAACTGAGGAGGCGATCCGGCTGGAGGACTCATGACTGGGGCCTGAGGAGGAGGCAATACCGGGGCCTGAGGAGGAGGCAAGACCGGGACCTGAGGTTTTGGAGGCAAAGGTGGAAGCTTAACCTGAGGAGGCGGTGTGACTTGAGGAGGAGGCATAACCGGGGCTTCAGGAGGTGGCATAACCGGGACTTGAGGAGGAGACATAACCGGAGCTGGTGGTGCTTTAGGACAAGAAGACATTGGCTGAACCGGCTGAGCAAGAAGCGCATCCGCAGCAAACAATTCAATCCCAAAGAAACTAAACATTAGTTTAAGTTTCTGTGCTGGACCGTAAGCAATGCTGCAACTTTTACTTGAGCCTTGTTGTTGAGCTCCATTGTCTGAAACCTGAGCATAACAGTTGCTCAGATCCGGTGTCCCGTCAAATCTCATTACGTATCCTCCAAGCCAGTTAGTAGTCTCTTCTCTTGACATGTAGGCTTGTCCATTTTCATCAGAACATGTGACACTAACCCTGATTCCTGCAAGAAATGTAACAACACATGTTAAGGAACAAACGGAGACGACAAAAACAAAACTGTGCTAAAAATGTTTTTATTACCAGAGACAGGAAAATCGAACAAAGATCTCTCTCCATCCTTGCATTGGTCACAAAACACCGACCCTGTGACTGTGGCATATCCGGTAACTCCATTTACGGCTAAGCAAAGGGCGAGAATGGCGACAAAGAGGAGATTATGATTTTGATCCATTTGGTTTCTCAGAACTATAAGCAATAAAGAAGAAGAAGGAGAAAATGAGTAGTTATGGTAGTCTTAAAAGCCTGAAGATAAAAAAGAGTAAATAAAAAGGAGATCATCAACCTTCAACTGCTAAAATATTAATTGAGGTTGTTGACAAAGACAAAAGAAAAGAAAACTAGTAATAGTTTTTGATGGTCTGAACATAAGAGATTGAGAGTATTCGTACGAGTCAAGAACATTAATGTTCCTGCCTCCAAAATATGTAATGGATTCTTAATTATCTCCCCAACCTTTTGTGCTGAGCAATAAATGATTAAATGGAGGTATATTTTTTTTATATAAAAAATGGGGTTTGGGTTATAGTTATTGGTTTCGAAGCTATTGGTTCTACGCAGTTAATACTATCAAGACTTTGTATGAATATAGTTGTATCGAGCTGTAACTAATGTGAACATAGTTCCACACACAACACGTGAAGTGTGAAATAGAAAGATAGGAAAATTTTATACGACGTGTGCCGTTCTTGACCCATACCCGCACGTATTTTACAAATTTTAACCATATATTTGTCGAACCACTGTTCTTGCAATTTCATGGAGATGCTCGACTAGTTTCCGGATTTAAGAAAAGAGATCTTTTAGTGTAGGAAAGTCATGCATTGTATCTGTTATGCGGAGTTCAAAAGATGTTTATTTTGTTATTTGTCGAAATGTCATTTTTGATGTTTGTTTTGTGATATGTTGAAATGTCATTTCACATTAATGCTTCTTCCATGATGGTAACTAAACAAGTATTGGTGTCACAAGTTTATTAGGTTGAGGAAATACAAATCTACAACATTGTTTATGATGGAGAAAACATAAAACGCAACAAACAATGCAGTGGAATAAAGTAATGAGATAAACAATATGGTTGATGGAAGAAAGTAGTCAAAATGTAAAGTAAATGAAACCATTTTTATAATATGAAAAAACTTCTTTTGAGGAGAGTAACCATGAGACCGTAATTCATTATATAAATCACAATCGCATTCTTCTTGTTCCATCATAACATGGAGATTCGGGCTCCAAAGAGCAATTTTCTAGACAAGAAAACTCAATAAAAAAAATAGGAAAGTTATATAAAAAAAAATAATAATCACAAACGATTTTCACTAGAAGATTATATTGATAGTTTGGATCCATGGTTTGTTCTATTAATATAATCTTCTAGTGAAAAAAAAAGTGACCGATTAAAATATTTCAGTTATGTTCTATAAAAAGCGCGCGCACACATAAATAAACCAGTAAAAATTTTCCAGTTTCAGTTAGTTGACTAGGAGTAGGCCACCACTCTTGCAAATTTATAAACACATTAGTAAAGAAGTAACATATCACTTGCAATTGCTATCGTCAATACTACACAATGAAATGGAATTAGGCATGTACGTTTTAGTAATGGGCTGTCGATCATACAATGGGTTCAGATTCATATTTGGGATCAAGATTCGCATTCTTCCTTGTGTGGGAATCCCATATTTGTTTTTTTCTTTTTTTCTTTTCAATAGATCTATGATATTTCTAAGTCCGACAAGGCGACAAATCACATTCATTTCATTTTCTTGTTCACACAAATCATTCATTGATGTATCTGTACACACCAAAATTACATTACTTTACCATATTCAATGAGGAATAAGTCTAGTTATCACAGTTCTTGCCCACATTTTAAAAGAAGCATTTATATGAAATTTCAACATATTAAATTGCTTGATATGATGTATAAGCAGAATCTCAAGTTTTACATAAGATAACGTAGTACTATAATTCGATGGTAGCCAAAGTCAAATGATGCTAAAGCATAAACTTCAAATCCATACGAAGAAAAATAAAATACAACATATCATGGAGTGTCTAGCTATTTTCTGGAGTTCTTTGACAAATTTCTTGATTACACCAGTTATATATATAATGCGGGAATTAAGAGATTTTTGTTTCGTTCATATCGAAATGTCATCTATTTCACATTCGTGCTTCTTTCATGATGGATAATAAAAAATTCTTGGCCAGAAAATATAAGTTTAGACAAGTATCGGTGTGAAATTAAATGTTTGTGGACGTTCAATCCAGATAAACGAATCAATATCTTAATAGGATTTAAATGCATTTACTTTTGCTATATTCGGATTTTGAGCCGACATAAAGGGGAAAAAAAAGAAGAAGCCAAACCTAGAACTAATATTAATTTGAAAATTAAGGATATATTCTTATAGAATCCAGTTCCAAACCAAAAACCGTATACAATCGTCTGTGTTAGACTAGATCTCTCGTTTGGTAACGAAAACAAAAGAAAAATAAGATAATAAAGATTGTTACCTTAAATATGAAAGCGATCGATGATACATTTCGACACTCGACTTGCTTTGAAGTTCTCACAACTCATAGTTGACGAAGGCAACATAGTCGTCTAGAAACACACTACGTACAACAAAAAATCTGATTAATCAAACCAAAAACCAAGTAATATCTTAATTAAACGTCTTTACTTTCGAAAAATCAAATCCAATTTCAAACCTAAACATGAAAGGAAAACAAATCTAAAAATGAATTCAAGGATACTCTATTTAAATCCGAATCCAAACCAAAACCGTATACAATCATCTGTATTGGACTATATTTGGAAAGCAAAAATCAAACAAACGGAAATTCTGTACCGAAAACTATATACGTACGAGGCAGAATAACTGTAACATCATGCAATTGGGCCTCAAAATGGGCCGTCACTACATGTTTAGGTTGTAGTTTTTTGCCTTCTACCTCGTGTCCAAAGAAAAAATGATCCTAGACTAGAAAAATAATAAATTTGGTAGGGAAAATATCAACAAAAACTCTGCATGGAGCTACGATATCCACGAATCCGACAAATCACATCCAATATTCAATATTTTTTTATTTTGCTTTGCTCAGAGAAATATCATAGATTTTGATGAAAGTTACCGACATCTTTGTCGTACATAGTACTTTCCCGTATCCAATACCAATAGAGAAGAAAAGTCTTACTAAGTACTTCTTACACACTTCTCTCCCACAACTTTTTTAATTTTTTTTATATATATGAACTTGACTATATTCTTATTAAAAATGATTTTTAAACAAGACTTTCGGATTTTAATTGGACCAATCAATAATAACTCAGATTAAATTATTATCATTCATTCATTATTCAATGGTAGCAAAATCTAAACTCAAAAGGAATGACAAGATTCCAAAAAAGTACAAACCAAAACGAAGAAACAAACCAAACAGAACACACACCATAGAAAAAAAAACAAGACAAAGCTACCATTGGATCAATCCCTCACTTCCCGACAAATCAGATCTTAAGAAATCTGACCACAATCAGCAATCACAACACGCTTCGAAGTCCTTCCATTGTCAGATCCAACCTTCTCAATGTTCCTAACAACATCCATCCCTTCAACAACTTGACCAAACACAACATGCTTCCCATCGAGCCACGAAGTCTTCTCAGTACAAATGAAAAACTGAGATCCGTTCGTGTTCGGACCAGCGTTAGCCATGGATAAAATACCTGGACCGGTATGATTCTTCTCAAAGTTCTCGTCCTTAAACTTCAAACCGTAGATGGATTCTCCTCCGGTTCCATTCCCGGCGGTGAAATCTCCTCCTTGACACATGAACTTAGGGATCACACGGTGGAAAGCTGATCCTTTGTAGTGAAGCGGTTTACCGGATTTTCCGGTTCCTTTCTCTCCAGTACATAGTGCACGGAAATTCTCAGCGGTTTGTGGGGTGGTATCAGCGTAAAGCTCCATCACGATGCGACCTGCTGGTGCATCGCCGACGGTCATGTCGAAGTAAACTTTAGGGTTAACCATTTTTCTTTTGTTTGGGGGGGATCGGTGAAAACTGAGAGATTAGGGTTTTTTTGGTACGTACGGTTTAGTTTACGAGGAAGGGATTGATATAGGGAGAAGTAGAGAGGATGAGTTCTATTTCTCAAGCTATGGAATATTTTTTTTAAAGGGAAATGTTTTTTGTGATCGTTGATTTGTACACGTGGATGAATCTTGAAAGGGTTTAGGTTAACTGTGGTTAGGTTGAATCTGACTAGGGTTAAAAGTTGCGTGGATCCGAGGCAGAGAATATATTGTGTTTCCTCTTTTTACTGGATATAGATAGAAAAGAAACCATGATTCGTGGAATCGTCATATAAACGATATCGTTCCGTAGACTACTAAGCTTTGATTAGAGGGTTGGGCTGGATAGTGGAGTAAGAAAGCCCAATAATAAGCATTTGCTGCATAATCCATAAGCCGGGCCTGATTGTGAGTAATTGAATATGTATAACATACAGAATAGATTGGGCCTTAAAAAGGTGAGAAAGAAGTGATATAGTAGTTTATAAATAGGGCATGATTGTGAGTAATGTTGGTGTAAGATTTCAGTTTGAACCGGACCAACAAAACCCATCAATAAATAGTAACAGTGTCAGTCGCAAGCCCGATTTCGGCCCAAAACTCATTTAGAGATACTTACTTCTTTTTGAAATTTTAGTCGATGAGATTAACAAGCACAATCAGATCAATAAATGGCAAATGGTCCAGGGTTGTCAAATTAGTGGTATACCTCTTCTTGTCGATGAGATTTAAAAAGCCAAAGTAAACGAACATGTGGATGCATGAATTAGAAAATCTCAACTTCGTTGGCTTCAAAAGTGTTTGTTAAAGATGTACAAATTTAAGCGACATTTCTTATCTATGGTTAATCAAATAAAATGATATAATTAGTTACGAAATAATTTTATTAGTTTTATATGTAACATAATTGCCCTACGTAGATTCACAAAGATCTAAAAGTGCATCTGCACTCTGCAGGTTTCAATTTTAAAACATTCTTATTTTGCGCTGAAGAGAGATATGTAAACGCCATTGCCCATTGTTACTCTTTGAGTTTTTTTAGAGAGACTATAGGTTGTTCATGCATTTAGAAGTATTTTTGCTTATTTTTTTCTTAGATTCTGGTTATTATTATTTTTATAATTTATGTTTGTATGGTAACTTATTTAATATTATTGATTGTTCATGCATTGCATTGTAAGTAATTTGTTTTAAAAAAAAGAATTCTAAGAAAAAATTATATATTTTATGTATAAAATATTATATATTTTACTATATTAATTTGAAATGAGCCATATCTAGGTTATTAAATTTAAACTATTGGATACTATATTTTTCAATAATCTCCAAAAGTATATTAATTTAGAGTATTATACTATTACTATTGATATATATGTTTAAAACGTGTAATAATACTATAGATGTATAAACGGAATCTATATAAAACTCACTCAATTTTGTTTTTTTTTCTGTTGAAAAATATAGTCAATTGTATTCAAAGGAACATATACAAATAACAGAGAATAAGATTCAAAACTTTTTTTTTTTTTTTGTCAACCTTATATTAACCTATTTAAAGGGTAATTTGTTACAAGTAAGTTATCCCATAATCTAATACAAGTAAATAAAACATAAAGCCCAGAGAAAGTCCACTTAGAGCAACTAGAAGATAAAGATAACAAAAGAGAAACAAGTGTTCTCTACGTGTCTTTCATGCAGATTAGGGCAATGGAAAGTCGCCGCCGATTGTTTCTGCCGGCAGCAAACACCACCTTCGATGACCATCACTTGAAACTCCTTCCGCCAAGATTCCGCCGTTAATGGAAAAAATTTCTACGAGTCTCTGATCATGAAACACCGTAAAAATCAATTGATTTAGACCTCAGATCATTGTCAGAACGCTTTATCAGAAAGCTCCAACTCTTCTTAACCTGTTCCAAATCAATTAAAAAGATCCAAACAACACGATTTTCTTTTGAAGAGAGTAACTTCAAGCTAACAAAGAAAGTGTGAAGTGTTTACATTCTCTTCATAAGAGATCGAGTAATCAAAGAAACGAGAGATCTCCCAAAAAACAGACGACATTTATGTTAGAAAACTGAAGCGAAAAGAAATTCCGATAAACGAAAATTTTATTATCCGACAAGCGGAAAGGAAAATCCGAAAAGATCGGAAGTATTTTACAACAAAAAATAACCGGTGAAGATCACCGGAAATCGCGAACTCTCTCTCTGAAAAATAGGAGTGAGAGAAGAGAGAGAGTAGATTTTTCTTTTGAATAAGATTCAAAACAAAACTTAGTTAAATTTTAAACATTATCTTAGGATTCAAAATTTTCTACCATTTCTTGAATCATTTTTAACATTTTTTCTAAGTCACATGAAAAAAAAATATATTTAAAAAATTGGATAATTTTATATAATTCAACTTTTAATATATATAAAATAAATATTTTTAATACATGAATATTTTATTTTGCGTACTTATTTCTTTTCTATTATGTTTATTTTTTTTGCATCTTAAAAAGTACTTGAATTAAAATTGTTTATAACACGGTGTTCACTTAGTTTTTGCATGCTAATAATACCAATATAAACATTTCCAGTGTGATTCATACCAATATAGATGCGCTAACTTTATACAAACCAGAAGTTGATTGTCCTTCTACTGTAGCCAATATGAGGTTACCATCCTCTCATGGAAGGCTAGTTTCTTTTTTGCATTGCTTTTTATACATTTTATAGTATGGGGACTCATGTATTTTATGGGGGGGGGGGGGGGNATTCAGAAGCAGATCTTTCAGCATTAGGTTCAATTTGCCTATATTTAATTGTTTTTCGTTTTTATCTAGTTTAATTTCTTCTTGATACTTTTATTTAAGGTGTAAGAATATGTGCATCAATAGAAACTCTTACAACAAAATTATTAATTAAAATAAAATATATTTTACTTTTTTAAAAGTCATTTAAAGTGTGATATGTGTTTAAGAAAGCTTCACATGGTTTTCTAAATGAGATTGACATTCTCTTTCTTACTTTTTTATTTTCTATTTTTTTCAATATTTGCAAAACTCATTAAAAATTCCTTAATATATATGGTCTACCATGTTGAAAAATGACTTTTGGTGTTTATATTTAGTATTAGAGGAATGTATGATTATTGCATATTAAGTGTAGTACTCTACTAAATTTGTGTGCCGGTACTTGAATTTTAGAGAAAAAGAACAGTAGTATTCATAATAAAAAAAAAACCAAACACACTTTAAGATAAAATATTTTACATAATATATTTAAAATAAAATTTTAAAACAAGAACTCACAAGAAATTACATATTTTAAGAGAATTGACTGGAAAATTATATATAAATCGACATATCTCATTTAATAAAATTTAATTTAATTTTATTGAAGAAAAAAAAAACTTAAACTTTTATCATATTTTCAAGTTCTAAAGATGTGGTAAAAAGAAAAATTTTCCTTTAAAATAATTTGTTAATATCTTTTGAACTATTTTATAATGTTCTGCTAAACAGAAATTAAGAAAAATAGAGAAATAAATTAGAAAATTTTATTTCAAGATGAATATAGAGAAAACCAACTTTCATATTTGATTGTTTGCCAAATTTTTAAGTGATAAATAAAAAATAATAATTTAAATTACATGTTGCTTATATTTTTCTTATTATTTTCTTATATTTTCTTATTTTTTTATAATTGACGTGGCAGTTTATTCAATACTCAAGTTTTTGTTTATAAATTGCAAATAAATGTTATTTTTAACAAGCTATAAGATGAAATTATATAATTTTTATATACAAATTATTGTATAATTTACTAGATTAATTTCAACTTCATACAACACATGGATAATACATAGTTTGAAATAGAATCACCTATAATAACATAGTGTTCACTTAGTTTTTGCATGCTAATAATAATAATTTAAATATTTTCCAGTTTGGTTTATACCAATAATAACCTTAGATGCGCTGGTTTTATACAAATCAGTAGTAGAGTTATCCATAGAGGTTTTATCAGTCCTACTTCTACTTGGAGGTCGCCAATATCATCTTCGTATGGAAGTTTAGTTTCTTTTTTTTCATTGTTTTTTATACATTTCATTACATCTATATTTTTTTCTCTTTAATATAGATAAACACATAAATTATAGAACTCCATAATTTATTAATAGAATATTAGCCATCTAAACTTTTCACGATCTTAGTTAATAGCGCAATGACAGTATAATTTAAAGGTGAAATTTTAAATTCGCAAATTTTTGGTCGACATACTAATTAAGATCCAAATGGGATCGGGCCAATTTCCTAACAAATATTTTGGGAAAAGCTATATATACATAATCTGGAAAATGTGGATGAATTTTAGACTTGTTTGTTTAGGTTTGTTTCCAGAGATGCCTCTTTAATCCATCCGTTTTTGTTTCTATAGATTATTTTTTTAGTTTGCTGGATTATGTTTCTAGGGGTTTGTGTTATACTCACCGACTTATGTTTTTATGTATTTTAATCTTTTGATTCAATGTTTTAATAAAATTTTGGTGTTAAAAAAAAGGAAAAAAAAAAAAGAAGATCAAATTTTTTATTTATTATTAATGGATACAACAACAATTTCTAATAGTTTTTGGAACACAATCTCCAAAACTGTACCATTTCCTTATATAATTCTGGAGGAATTGACTAAGCTCTTTAGGGGTGAGCACGAAGCAAATATCCAGTATTTTGAAATTATTTGTGATCCGATCCGCTTTATCCGAATCAGCATATTTTTGATTCGACCCGATCCGTCTGAACTCGGATATCCAATGTCCGGATATTCGACAAAATATGTATTTTTATCCGAATATTCGATTCGATCCGTAAAAATTAATAAAAAAAAAGAAAAAATTAAAAAATAAATCAAAATTTAATATAAAATTTTATTATAAAAATAAATTTTTATTTTTTAGAAAAAATTTAATAACTAAATAACTAATAATGAATAAAAATTTGTATAATAATATAATAATTACATAATATATATATATATATACATATTTCAGAACGGATTAGATATTCGTTTCTTAAAATTTTAGTATTTGTGATTTGCTCCATATTTAACAAATATTAAATTTTAGTGTTTGCTATGTTTCGTAAAACTATGAATATTTAGATTTTTCTAATAGAATAGAAACGGATAACGAATCAGATCAATTTGAACGGATATTTTGCCCATCCCTAAAACTCCAATACCTATATGGCACACGTTGCTGATTGATGATTGCAAATGCGTGGCACTGCAAATATATTAATATTATATACCGTGTCCAAATAATAGTTTGTCGCTAACATATAATCTTATCATTAAAATGAGTCGTTGAACCAACAACAACTCACCGGTGATTATGAAATGGACCAAGTATTACCCATAGCTTTATAGAGCATCTTTATAGTCCAAGGTTGTATATAAGTACCAAAAGTCATCAGATTAAACTTGTATCGTTAACATTATGATTTTTCTATTAATCATGACTTTCGGTACGTTTTATACCCAACCATAAAAGTAACTACGACTCAAGGAAAGTCAAAAGAAAATTGCTCTGATAATTTAACAAAGATTACAAGTTTCCTTGTAACATCAACTACAGTGAAACAAAAAAAAACATTCAAGGTTCGGTGAAGTTACAAGTTTACAAAGGAAGGAGGATCTCTACCAACAACTCTCTATCTGTAACGTTAGTATCGTTCGTGTGCTTTTGGTTTTACAAGTCCCCAGAGAAGCGTGTGAGATTTGCTCTAATCTACTTCTTCTTCTTTGACTTACTCGAAGATTGAGTATACGCAGTACCCTACGTTGTAAATCAACAGCAATGTATCAATTCCTATATACTCAATAATGCAAAAAACACATTACAGAGAAGTTATTAATAAATCTTGTCTATGTAAGTACCTCAAGCCACTCATCAAGCGAAGCATCTTTAGTTGCGGTTCCGACTTCAACTTTTGCTTTTGGTGCTCTCTTTGTTTTCTGCGCAAGGAAAATGACCGGTTAGGTTATTCTCACATCAACGATTTTCAAAGTTAGTTAACGAGTTTTGGGATTGTTTAGCCTAAGACTAAAAGACACAACATCAAATGAAAGTGCGATGTGTAAGGCGACATTTTCATGTACCTTGGTCATATGCTTTAAACCATTTTGGATATAGATGACAAGAAGAACGAGAAGCGCAATCAAAAGGCCACTAAGGAAGACTGACTCCATCCTGAAGAGAGGACCGTCTTCAACAACTTCGATGGTTCCATTGTAAAATGTGCTTTGGTATGGCTTACCATCAATCTCATAGACGATGGTGCCAACTAGATCAAAAGCACCCGCCTGCACGAGGAGATGGTTAGCTCAGATACATTTCTATCTTCTGTAGTCGAAAACTCGTGACTAGAAAAAACTATATGATTAACAAATTAACAAATATACCTGTAGAAACTTGCTGACAGCAAAAACATATGGGAAGGTAGCTTGAGCTGAAACAGGCACAGAAGCGTTGCCGAAGCTCTACACATAGAAGATACGATAACCACATAATAAGTGGACAACTTAAGGAAGAAAAGGCTAAAAAATGAAAGAGAGGAAAATCTCGTTTCTATTCAACAAAGGCAGTATTAAGTTTCTAATTCTAGAAATGAGAATGTAATAAAGTTACGGCTTGGAGAAACGATCAAGCTGGGGTCAAATCAAAGATGAACAAGACTATACTTTCTTTACTGAAACAGGTAAGTAACAAGTTAAGGTATTGCTAAAGAGCTATGCTAGACCTAACAAACACAATGGGAATCAAAAAGATTAATTACAAAACTAAAAACACACTACCGGATTAGAATGGCAAATGTTTATGGTGCATAGTGTGGAGTGACAATGAGATCACGAGACAAGAAAAAAAAAAAGCAAACTAGACTGATTTGGAAAAGACAAGATTAACACGTGAGCACAGAGGCAAGACTCATTACCAGAGCGGTGAGGTTCTGAACCAAAGGCTTCTGATCAAAAGGAAGATGTAAACTTCCTTTCACAGCAACGATATCTACATTGGATTGACCTATTCATATAATACGATCCAACAAAAAAACAAAAGTTAGAAACTTTTAGCTAACTTCAAGTAAATCAGTTTGATACAAAACCATTTTCATTACCATCATTTTTCATTCCAACAAGCAGCTCAGTCTCAATTCCAGCTTTGATTACTACAGAAACCAGACTAGCTCAGGATCACCACTCAATAATTGGAAAGAACAAGAAAACAGAAACAGAACATAAAAATCTATACTTTTTGCACTGTTTTTGGGAAAGACGCAAAGGGTTTCAACTCCAGGAGCTGAAGTAAGCTCCAAAGGAAACACTTCCTCTGTTTCACTCTCTTCTTCTCCAACGTCGTTAACTTCAAACCCAGTGTCCTCCGAATCCGACTGGCACAAAGCAACTAAGAACAAACACAAACAAAGCAAGATTCACAGAAACGGCGATAAGAAGCAGAGTAAGAGTCAGCAGTAATCATTAGATCTATGTTAAGCTAAAGAACCTTGGAGGAAAGGTGAAGCAAGAAGAAGGAAAGAGAGGAAGAGGAGTCTAATGATACTCGTCGTCATGATGTGTTTTGGGATAGTTGCGAGTTCGATCGTCGTGCTGTGAAGTTAAAGAGGCGAAGAAAGCAAGAAGACAAGAAAAGGTGTTTTGGTCTTTCTTTGACGTTTACTTTTTATGCTTCTTCACAGGCCCTGACGGTGATGAAACAGGACCCGATGAAACAAGACAAGACCAGTTTGGTGTTTTGAGATCGGATCCTTAAACGACATCGTTTTCTCAATATAGGAGTAAACACACGCATTGAAATCATTTTTATGATGCATCGAAGGCCCAAACATTTTATGATGCTTTATAGGCCCAAACATTTTATGATGCTTTATAGGCCCAAACATTTTAGATCGGATCCTCAAACGACATCGTTTCGAGACAATATAGTATAGTAAATACTAACATGCACTACTACCATTAAAGGCCCAAAATGTTTATGATGCATTAAAGGCCCAAAATGTTTATGATGCATTAAAGGCCCAAAATGTTTATGATGCATTAAAGGCCCAAAATGTTTATGATGCATTAAAGGCCCAAAATGTTTATGATGCATTAAAGGCCCAAAATGTTTATGATGCATTAAAGGCCCAAAATGTTTATGATGCATTAAAGGCCCAAAATGTTTATGATGCATTAAAGGCCCAAAATGTTTATGATGCATTAAAGGCCCAAAATGTTTATGATGCATTAAAGGCCCAAAATGTTTATGATGCATTAAAGGCCCAAAATGTTTATGATGCATTAAAGGCCCAAAATGTTTATGATGCATTAAAGGCCCAAAATGTTTATGATGCATTAAAGGCCCAAAATGTTTATGATGCATTAAAGGCCCAAAACGTTTATGAGGCATTACAAGGCCCATTCTTGTGCTAAATACTAGTTTACTATAGTAATACCCTTCCTTACCACTCGTTGAGATAAAAAAATATGACTTTTATTGACAAAAAGGTAAACTTTTATAATCGCCCACCGTGGGGCTCGAACCCACGACCACAAGGTTAAGAGCCTTGCGCTCTACCAACTGAGCTAGACGGGCTTTTTGAAACAGTAAGTTTTCTACACGTAAATGTCTTTAATTGGTTATCATATACATACATTAATCACTCCTCTATTTATCTCTCTTTAAAGAGAAAGAAGCTTTATCAAAAACCCTATAACTTAAGAATGAGAAGCTTTCTTAATCAATGTTCTCATTATTACAACTGAGAAATAATGAGAAAATGACTACAAAACGTTTCTTCCCTACAAGGGATCGTCAAGCCTCCCATCGGGTGATTGAATCCGAACTCTTCCTCAGCGCGTCGAAGAAACTCTCTGAAGATGGGATGGTTTAAGTAGGAGATTGGAATCACGAACCTCTTCTTTTCGTCTTGTTCTCCTACATATACTGCGACATGGCCCTTTGGAACAAGCTCTAAATTTGGTGATGATGGACATTGGTTTCTTTTCTTCAAAGACTGTGACTTGAAAAGTTGCTTCCTGTTTGGAATCATCGATCGCATCAAACCCATCTTGTGTTATGTTTTTACCCTTTCTAACGTAACTTTATGAACTCAAATGAGGCAATAGTTTAAGAATGTGGCTTGAGAGACAAGGTGTGCAAGGCTTCTATTTATAATACTGTTATGAGTTCATTTAAGATCAAAAGGTGATATATATCTTCAAGATAATATTTAAATGCAAAACAAATACAAAAGAACAATAATGTAGTAATAAACCCATAACTTAGTAGGCTGTTTGGGCCATTCCGTCATGCATAATTGCATGTGTACATATGTATAAGTAAACTAGATATACTTGATATGGATACTTTAAAATTAGAGCCTCGAGGTTATAAATATTGTGACTTTAGGTCAGACCAAGTGGGTCTTAAGTCTCCACTCATACCCTACTTTGAGAAATCGAAACGAATATGCTGATCTGTCATTTAAAAAACCAGGGGCCGTACGCTGGTACGCATGGAGAGAAAGGGGTTGTTACATTTTTTCAAATACTTTAAAGGATTTGTTTTGATACAGTACAGCTAACTCATATATATAATAGGACTAAAGCTTTCAATTGATTGTTTTTTAGCTCTTGTATTTAGTATTCTTTTTGTTGGAATGAATCCAAAAGATTCACTATTTAAATAAAATGCAAATGAAATTATGAATTTTCTGTTGTAAGAAACGTTTATCCTTCACAAAATTATCTTATGGAAAAGTAAAGTTACTGTTTCAAATGTGAAAAACAAACACAGTAATTAATTAGCATAGTAGATAACTAGATATATACCACTGCTATGATTAGAACTACTACTCTAAAATAGAATTGTATAGAAAGGGAGAATTCAGTTGCAGCTCTTTCGGAGGCAATGATTTAAGTGAACGATGCACTCTTTACTTATTGGGGTCTATAAATAAAAATATCTTCATCCTTCTTTCACTTTGCCCACTTCACTATGTAACCAATCTATATTAATGCATACGAAGATGTAAGTTGCATTTATTACATGAGTAGCTCACTCACATTATCTTTATGTTATCTCCTATCAAAAAAATCTTGGTGCATCAAGAGATATTTGATATAATCTAAAAGAACAATCAAGTGTGCAAGTCTTTCTTCTGATATGCAGCTATCAACTTTAAATATCTACTCTCTGTTTGTTTTACTACGCAAAATATATTTCGTTGAGTTAGTATTAGTCGTGAGTGATTATCTATTTTAACAAACATTAAGCCGATTCTCAATTGACATGATCCATAAACTAAACCAATAATTAGAATAAGCACGAAAATGAACTTCTACTAAAGCAGATAACGCAATCTATTAAAGATCTTACATCCCAAAATTTGTATAATTAACTACGAGCAGCAAGTTGATAATTCGGTAAATCTCATGCGTGATGGCACACGGTGGTCTTGGATCTAAGGTAAACACGTAAAACTTTTTATAGCTTCGAATTCAACTCTAGGGTGTGTAAACAATGTGCGTCGCCTATATTTTTTCTTGGGATTGATCTAAGTGTGATTACGGAAATCTGAATACTCAATGCTAAGTCCAAACAAACAATGATATTTACAACTCTTCAAGTTATCTCAATCCAAAAGATTTTTTTTTTGGTATAAAACTGAACCTGATATGTAATTATTTATTAAATGCATGATGACATGTAATAACTACATCAGAACACATGGATGGTTGAAGAAATATCTGGTCCAAAAATGAAACTGAAGGACCACTAATTGGTAAGAATGACATCATGAACGTGCACCGTAACTACATGTTATAAAATACATATCTATAGAAACCTTGCAGTGTATAAATGTCACAATACCGTGGGCGTACACCAACTTTTTCTATTTTCCATCTGTAGGCATCAATAGCTTAATAGTTACTACTACCTAGAGAGGAGAGATAGGCTCGAGTTGGGTATTTGACATTTCTAGAAGGTAAAATATGTACGGGTCAATGTACAAATTAAGAAGTTGTCTAAGTAAATGAGAATCGGGTGAAGAGTAACATGGCATGATCATGTGCTCACAGCTAACCCCGAAGCCCAATTAATGTCAATATCATAATTCATACAACACCACCAAAATAAGATCAACAAAATTTACTATAAAAATGAAGCAATGCACTTATTTGATTTGATATATATATATATATAATTATATTTTCTTTTTCTTTATCAAAAATTCGATATATAATTTTCCCAATAGATCTGTAAGGAAGCATTTTACATAATCTTAAAAATAAAAATAACAACACAATGATGGACTCTTTTAATATGTCTTCTTGTTTCCATCACGTATATTCCGATCCATTTTCTGTCACTAAACAGGAATTGGTAACTGTTAAACAAACAATAGATATTTTTGAAACGAAAGCAAACAAATTTTGGATTTTTGGTTAATGACTAGTTTTGTAAGTAAATTCCATAAGATGTAAATCAAGTGTTATATATATATTAAAAAAAAAAGCTCAGATCCAACATAATCTTTTTATTTCTTGAAAAACTGTGGGAACTTGGTCTATAATTTCCTCTAATATTCAAAATTAGTTTTTAGATATATCAATTAAAAAAAAAAAATTCCATCTCAGAGGAATTATCCCGGAGAAATCAATCCCTTTTTGTTTTGATAGCATGTAAAGTGTTTGATGCCGTTCAAAAAAAAAAAGTAAAGTGTTTGATTGAGTTATATTTCGCTTACTGTATTTGAATTTCAAGTAGTACCTGCGCAAAAGCGCAGGATTAATTATTATTTTAAAATTAAACATTAAATTTTAAATTTTTAATATCTATAAATTTTTATAATTTAACATATGGTTAAAAATATAATTTTAATTTATTAACTTTATCTTCAATTATTAAATTTTTAATATTAATGTCACACATTTTTTTTATGGTTTTTTTAATTTAGTCAAATGACAAAATATTATAAATATAAATTATGATTCTAAAATTATTTCTTAAAGTATAATGATTTTAAAATGTTTTAACAAAAAATATGATTCGTTAATTTTTGGCCAGAAACATAAATATAGAAATATAATTTTTATATATAAAAAATTATATTAGTTAATTTTTATTTTTCATCCTTCATTTTTATAAGGAAATTTATTTGTTATTTTTATTTTTATTAATAATAGATTTATTATTAATTTAATGATAAATATTTGAATTGTTTACTATATTAATAGGAATAATATAGATTTAGTAGATTTAATTTAAATTATCTATAACTGATTTTTAGTTGTTTGGCAATAGAGATAAGAAATAAAAAATAAATAAAAAAATATCTAAAAAATAAGTAAATAACACATCACCAAAATAACCTCTAATTGCTTCTCCTTTAATATATAGTAAATATAGATCAGTTTTATTTGTCGTCTCTGTCATCTGTCTTTGCATTAAGGGTTTTACAAACTATATGGTTCAAACAAAAAAAAATCCATTCTTATTCGATGTGACGATTTTTTTTTTCATTTTACCATTAGTATATTTAAATTTGATGCAAATAGCTCCACTTAGTTATAAACTAAATTTCTTCCATTTTTATGTTGTAGTTTTAGTGTCTTGGTACTTACAAAATGCTAGAAAGAATCTTCGTTGGTGTGTTTATTATAATTTATAAATTATAACATACACTGCGAATGAAAGAAATTTTTTTTTATGATGAAGAAAAAAAAAATTCTATAGAATAAACACATAAATTTTTCTTAAATTTTATTTTCAATTCTAAAAATTTAGAAACTTTTGAAAACCTTATGAAATAAAGTTTGTTTCTTATAATACAAGAAATATTGTCAGTTATGCTTGAGAACATGTCTAAAACAATATATATTATAAACAGTAGCATTCCAAGTTGACAAAAAAAAAAAAACAGTAGCATTCCAAAATTAATAAAATATGTGAACTTTTTCTACAATTTACGGGTAAATACTGAACAGTACATTTCTGTCAAACCAGCCGTAATTTCCGCCCCAAAAAAGTGCTAGTTCCTAAACGAAGTTAGTGAAAAAGTTATTGGAACAAACTAAATTATTAAAGTGTGCAATCTTCCTAATTATCCATCGATTTGATTTCTGTAATACTCTTATATAACAAAAATATATAACGACAAAATTTGAGTAAGACACATAGGTGGAGACATAGGTGGCTCTCCTAAACACATGGGGCCATAGCTCCCAAGAGAAATGCAGATGGAATTGTTTAAAGACAAAATGCTTGTTTTAGATTATGACAATTTTCTACCTTCAAACCGTTCATCATATCGCTTTTTGACCAAATTAGCTCCTTTGATTGTGGAAATTGCGGTCTATATCTCCGGAGATTTTCTTTTTCGTTTTAAAAGACGACTCTGCTTTTAATATAATGCTTTACTGAAACCAACATTAACATATACTGTATGTAATCAAAAGCAAGTTTGTAACACTAAAATACGTATTTATACAAGAACTAACAAGCACCTGGTGTCTTGGTGGTTGATGAGTAATTGAATATTGGTGGTTTAGCTAGTTATCGAAGCGTTTTTTGACTTTAGATCAAATCTAGTTTGAGAGCTAATCTATGTTTCATAAAACCACCAAAAATATCATTAAAAGTCTGTTTTGAATCTTTTTTTTTTTGAACTTCTAATGAATCTTTATTTATTTTTTTCTCAACTATTTTTGAATCTTCAGAGACAATAAATTTTTCAAAAAAGTTATTATGTACTCTACCTTTAGAAGAAGACATTCTATTTATTTAAGGAAATATTCTCTTTTTAAAAGTGCTAGTGAAAGTGTGACTAACCTTTCATTTACGCTTATTTCTCTTCAGTGCACATGTAATTCCTACATAACAACAATTGTATTGGTATGTAAGTGTAATGCTCCGACATGCAACGTTCGTAACCTCTCCACGTCTTTCGCCATGGTGTAGCCCTCGATTCATTACTTCGGAAAATTCAAAAGAATGATCGACTGGTCCTACATGTAAACCATCACTTTTTTGTTTGTTTTTCCCGTACTCTATCCACACATACACTATTACCAAAATTTCATTCCTAATAGCCACTCATTTTAGATTGTTCTCGATGAAACTAGAACTCCTATACCAGTTAAAAGTGCGGAAATTTGGGAAATAACTGAAACCTAACGTTGGAAAAGATGAACAGAGATTCAGAGCTCTTGGGAACAATAGCAAAAAATAGAGAGGAGAGCACATGGTGGTGTTTGCAGAAAATAAAATAAAATAATAATATACTAATAACTGAAAAATAATTTATTTTTGTTTGGAAGTGTCACAAGCTCTTCCTAGCCACAAAATGCTGCACTGCTTTGTACTCTTTAGTACATTTGCTATTTTCAACGTCCGTGATTAACGCCCTTTCACGACACCTCTGCTCTGCAGGTAGAGAGGGACACGAATTGACACATCTTGAAATGTTCTTTCAAATATGTCTGGAGCAAAATCATTTATTTATTTTGCAAATTAACAATAAAATCCAAAAGCAATTATTAAAAAAAAATATTCGTACAAAATTAAATTTAACTTACATGTTTCATTGAATAATATTTGTATACGATAATTTTTTTTCCTTATATCAAAACCCCATTTTATTAAGTTCTTAGAATATTTTTCTCTACAAAAGCAAATTAAAAATCGACGAATTTATATGGATACAGCAAAAATTTCGAAAATGTAAATATTATTAGCAAAACGGTAAAAGTTATCATTTCGTGAGATATATAATAAATAAATTAAAAAGAAAATGAAAAGATAATCTAAAAGATATCAAATCTTTTAATTTTGTAGTGAAACTCATCATTACATCGGATTCTCGATCATAACTATAATATTTGTATAATTCAAAGCGAACATCCCATTTGTAGTCGAGGTCGAGATCAAACATTTCATTATCCATAGTAATACTTCTAATTCAGCATGGAGAAAAGATAAGCAGCGTCTGAAATTTTGAAACTGAAAAGAGTTAATCTCCCGTCAAAAATTAAAACCCAACCAAAACCAATCATGGGGTATGATGGATGCCAGGACCCATCCACTTAGTAAACAACTCTAGTAGAGTGAGGGGAAAGCGTTTCAACTTGATGAATCACCTGAACTGGACTTAGTTCATCGGGTGCATTTACTTTTATCTTAACCTCAACCTCTAATCAAACTATTTCCAATGTATCCTAAGAAAATTCATTCACTTCGACAAAAACTTTTTTATTTATCGTTTTCCACATGAAATACATAATCCATAGAAAAATGCGTACATTCTCCTTACTCAATCCCAATTCTCGCGTAGGTTAGAAAAGGTAATCATAATTATTGAAAAGGGATGAAGAAAAAAAATATATGTTAGACAAAAGGAATAAGTGAGATAACTTAAACTTGTGTAACTGATGGGTATTCAAAGATCGCATGATTGACAGTCTCTTTTTCCATTCTGCATCTGGGGCATCTTTTATCTGTATCAACATGATGATATGATAAGTTGTAGTACGTAGCTAAACTGCTCGATAAACTACATGAAATATTGAAATTTCTGCGTAATTTTTAATTTTTAAATTTGTATTTTATGTACGGAAATATTAGATCCATGAAATAGTGGTCAAAAGCTGAGTAAGATAAATCTTTTTCCGTCTAATATCTGAATTTTACACAGTAATTTTTGAATTTTGTCAATATCAAGTACTCGGATATATCTTTAAAAATTAGGATAATGTTGTCTAGAGAAAAAAAGTTCCTGGATACGGTCCACCACTTCTTAATCTTAAAATTGATTAAAGAAAAAAAAATTGTAGTTATTATTTCCAATAGTTCTTAAATGTCTTTTTGCATATTTTTAAAGTGTTTTTTTTATTAAAATTCATATAAAATTCATTTTTTTTTCACTTGTTGTCCTTTTTTGGTCCTTCATTTGTTGTCCAATTAGGAAAAAAAATGTGTATATGAAATATCTGGATACTTAACTCTAGTAAAACAGGTTTAAGAATTTATCTTGAAGTTTTTTTTTTCAACATGCCTTAAAATTATTGAAAAAAATTAAAGAAAAAAGTATAAATATAAATTTGAAGCAAA
This sequence comes from Sisymbrium altissimum, assembly GCA_900406495.1. NCBI lineage: Eukaryota > Viridiplantae > Streptophyta > Magnoliopsida > Brassicales > Brassicaceae > Sisymbrium > Sisymbrium altissimum. Next base: position 32,447 of record OVBI01000437.1, read on the forward strand.
GTAACATATTTCTAAAGTCATAAATAATTTAGAAAGATATCAAAATCGTATAATAATGGATATTATATATTTATGAACTTATATATCTATTTATATTATTTTTTTCTGGTATTTTTGGATTTTTTTAAATATTAAGGTCTTTTTAAAAGAGAAAAGAAAAATTATAAGGGTATTTTTAAATTTGAGAATGTCCCGAGATTAAAAGGCATAGTAATATTCCAATTTCTGGTTAATCAAATATAATTTTCCAATTAAACGACATATTAGTCACTTTAGTATTGATTCTCTTTGACGTGGACATGAATACTGTACTCATAACTACAAGTTCATGGGGATGCGTAGAAGACTGGTCTTTTAAATGGAAATATACTACATTTATCTGACATCTGAATAGATATTTTCCAGCGCCACAACGGCGATTTGTATAGGATTTATACATAATTTTTTTAAGAATTTAACTTTCAACTATCACTTTCTTTAACCCAATGGTTGAGTTGTATGAATTATTAGAAAGTATAAAAGAATATACTTGTAAGATCAAGTTTGTATGTTGTAACGGACTAAAAGTATTATTCACCTACATTAAACACTACTCGTTAATCTCTTGTTGCGTTGGCTTGGGCCTTTTCAAAGAGGGTGAACCTTATCCTTAAGTCTCTAGTTCAATCCACAATGATTTATTCCCCCAAAAAGTTATTATCAAATTAAAGGTTGGTCCCGAAAAGAAAAAAAACTATGAATTAAATGCTTAGAACATCTTGGTTTTCAAAATACTGTAATAGTTATAAGGATTAATAATTAAGCTTGCCCTTAACTACCCAGCTACACAATAATATATGTTTGAGGTTTGACACGCTCGGTCTACATAATAAATAAGGTTACATTCAGTTTATTTTATTTTGTCAATGCCATTAAATAAAGATCATGCCGTACTGAAACAAAAATAGTGCCGAGCGCACTTTTAACAGCCTAAAAGTTGTGTGTTTCAAACTTTCAAGTACATATTATACTAAGAAATAAATCCACAACATTTATGGGTCATCTTGTTATGAACCCGGTGGAGATCAAAGGGACCATAGTGTCATAATAGGACCAACCATAAAATGGCTATAACCTCTAGTGTTTTCTTGCCATTGTGTGTGTGTGGCTTCCACACATATTTCTCACTTTCTCTCTGAGACACATAGACGTACACAACACATGCATGTCTCTATAAATATTTACACCTCACCCTCAATATCCACCCAACCTCTCTCTCTCTCTCTCTCTCTCTCTCTCTCTCTCTCTCTCTCTCTCCAAACACACCCAAAAGCTTTTCTCTCGAAACCACCCAAAACACAACAAAATGGCTATCCTCAAGAAATCTACAAAACTTGCTCAAACAGCAATGCTCAGGCAGATTCTGAAGAGATGTTCGAGCTTGGGGAAGAAGAATGGAGGAGGAGGATACGAAGAAGATGATCTCCCACTTGATGTACCAAAGGGACACTTCCCTGTCTATGTAGGGCAAAACAGGAGCAGATATATAGTTCCCATCTCCTTTTTGACCAATCTTGACTTCCAGTGTCTCCTTAGAAGAGCTGAGGAAGAGTTTGGTTTTGATCACGACATGGGTCTCACCATTCCCTGTGATGAACTCTTCTTTCAAGATCTGACTTCCATGATCCGATGAGATCTTTATAGCTTCAACAAGAAGACGAAGAACAAGTAAGCTGAAGGAGATGGAGATGGAGATGGTTAAAGATGAAGTTTTTTTTTTCTAATTTTTGTAGCTTCTCTTTTTTTTTTAAACATCCTCTCTCTTTTCTTCAGTTTATGACTCTTCGATGTTCTTTCCTATATCTTCTCTGTTTTTCTTTTTTTGTCCTATTTTAAAGCTCATCTTGGGTCTTTTTTTTACGGGTCAAGATTTGACTCGTCTAACCAAAAAACCCCACGAGATGGAAATTTATGGGTTAATTTGGATCTGTGAAGAAAGCTTGTAATATTTTCCTCACGAATATTTGGTTTGTTAATTATTAAATCTGTGAGAGGGGTTAATTATAATCTTCTGCATTATACAACCAATAAAAGCTAATAAATCAATATTTATAGCAAAGAGATCTCTAGTTTCTAATAAAGCGTGCCTCAACTTTAGATTAAAGTTTTTAACATTCGTACCAAAAAAAAAAAAAAACTTAAGATTAAAGTTCTTACCCAAAAAGGGGAAAAGAAGAAGTTTTGTTTTGTTTAAGTTGAATACATATATTTTATAAGGAATTTGAATCTCAGATTTGTACATCTCCTAAGACAATGGTCAAAATAGATCACAAATACGATTGACTAAGATAGCCGTCTCTCTCTATGCATAAAACACTTAAGTAGAACAAAGATCATGTGAAACAGAAAGGTAATTACCAAATTAGGTAGATATATTTTCAAACATGGGTTGGTCATAGGCCTAGTTGGTCACTTACGTAACGTTTACTTTTTGTTTCCAATATTTTCTGTAAACTACTATCATGATCGCTCGATTTACTCAGATACATATTTTGGGACATACCGAATACCGGCAAACGGCTCCCATATGATACCGAAGTGTTTTTCTAGGAGTAGCTAAAAAAATTAGTTCCTAAAACATAATTTACGGTCTGACCACCGGAATGATTTTAAATTTACCACTTCGTTTATTTTTTTGCCAACTCACGGGTTTGTTCTATTGTCCGTGGGGTAGCTGTTCTTAATTCATTTGTTAATGTTTTCTTTTGGAAATTTTTTTTGTCTTGTCTTTCTGCTCGAGGATTTGGCTACGTGCATGATAAGAGGTTTATTGTAATAAAATCTTCTTCTTTTGTAAAGGTATATTGCCTTTATGTTACATAATATGTACTATATGAAGGAAAAACAAAACTGTACTATATGATATATTAATTTAATATAACATAAAGCAAAAGAAAATGAGTGATGGTGATGAAGATGAAGATTAGTGGTTGTGTCCAAAAATTTTACAAACATTAGCTGTATCTAAAATTTGTGACCCTTAATCATGTTTAGGGCCGCATATATATCACAATCAATTAAAGATGTAACTAAATTTTAATTAATGAGAGGAAAAAGAAAAAGTAATATCATAATATTATATTGTCCATCTACAGTAAAATATATGATCTAGAAACTAATACTTAAGAAACGATATATTCCTTTTCAATCCAAATTAATTTATTAAAAAAACTTATCGAAATTTTTGATAAAATCATATATGTTAAAAATGGCTAATGCATGTAAATATATAATTCATTAACATTATATAATAATACGCAAATACAACCAGTCTCATTTTGGAGGAGTTTGAAAGAAGTAAAGACTAAAGAGTCCATGAACACTTTTTCAATGACGCACAAAGAACACAAAAACGGATACTCATATTGTTCTGTCTGTTATCGTTTATGTTTAATTTTTTTTTATCTCCTATTTGAATTTCTGAATCCGTGTTTGGCAAAAATTGAAATTCCGTTGGAGCTTGTTGGTAGTAACGTGAGATTGAAATAAACATTCTACAATATGCATTAGATGAAGCAATGTGAGACCCTCCTGAAACGGATTGATGTCAAATAGTATGGTTATTTGATTATTTCTTTAAAACACTTGTGGGTGTGGTCAAGATCATACCTGATTATTTCACGATTATGAAGCATCCGATGGATTTAGGAACTGTAAAGGGCAAGTTAACCTCGAGGATCAGAGTTTTTTTGCTATGTCCGTCTTACTTTCTGTAATGCAATGACAGATAATCCGCCACGCAGTGAAGTTTATATGATGGCTGATACTCTCAGCAAGTTTTTTGAAGTGACGTGGAAAACTATTGAGAAGAAGTCTTCCCAAAACCAATCTCAACCAAGTAACTCTGGTAATCGAACAAAGAGACTGCAACGCCTGAGCCTTTGACTTTACAAGAGAAAGATGAATGCAGTGAACCATGACAGCTTCTTAGAGCCTGCTAAACAGGTTATGGCAGATGAAGATAGAGTAAAAATTGGCAGAGATTTGGGGTCTTTGATAGAATTCCAAGGAAGTTGGATCTGGAGATGATGAGATAAAGTTTGATATTAATGATCTCAGTCATGATGCTTTGTTCCAGTTGCGGGATCTCTTAGATGAGTTAACCAGAAGAAAGATTCAAAATGTTGAACCCTGTGAATTAGATATAATTCTGCTTCTATATCTCATGTTTGATCCATATGACTAACAAACAGCGAAAAAGTTTTTTGACGTAGCTTTTGCATGGGTCAGGGTCAGGGAGTTCATTGATGCAACCTATGATAATTAGTATACATTTGTGTTTCTTGTTTGAAGAAAAGTCTTATGTCCTGCTGTGTGATGCAACATGATGATTATTGTCACTTTCTTCCTCTTTACTTGCAGGGAATAAAATGGAGGACGAGGATGTTGACATTGATAGTAATGAGCACTCTAGATCTCGCATCTCTCCTATCAGGAAAGAGAAGGATATGGCAGTGGGGAACTCCAGTGGTGTGTTTTTTTTTTCATCTTGTTAGGTTATATTCATTAGTCTTTTTCTCTATGGAACTTTTGCAGATGATATATCATTGCACTTCTTATATATAGTTTCACCCTTAGAACCATCGTAATACTCTCTTGTCAGAAATGGACGTCAATTTAGAACACTCATGTTTACTGTGCACTTTTTATCATTTGGACGGTTCTTATTCCAATGATTTTTTTTATTTTCAGCCGAGAGCAACTGATATTACATGCCTAGTTTGATAGTGATAGATCTGTTAAATCCTCTGTTTGGTCTGGTCCCATATCGTTGTAACTGATCAGGCACAGAGAGTGTAGTTAGATTAATTATCCTTAATTATTGAGTTCATCATAGGTAAATGTCAATGTGGATCATAGTTGATGGTATGTATGCCCTGTTTTGATTTGGTCGTGTGGCTAACCACCTTAGTAACCTATCCTCGTAAGCTGAATCCCCTTGCCGTTAAATGGATATGACAAGGTTTCTTATGTCTTGTCTATGAGGTTTACAATGCAAGATGGTGGGGAAGAGGGTTCTCGGAAAAGGTCACAATTTGGACGTGGGAGAACAATCTTGGGTGGAACCAGAAAAAGTATGAAAACTATTGTTGTTGTCATGATACGCAGCCTAATAAATTCTTAAGCAGAACTTAAGGCCGTTTCTCAAGGACTTGAACGAACCACTAAAAACAACAAGGATAAATTTCACCAATCACTACCAGAAACTGTATGATCTCTTCCGTTGCCGCAGGAGTAATTAATTAGACCTAAATTAATATAAGGCGTTGCTTTACCTCCACGCCACATATTTAAAAATACATTTTTGTTTCAATAACACTATTTCTCTTTGAATACCGTAACTTGCTTTGTTCGATAGATTCATGAAACTTAACACTCAATCGATTTTGTAGGAGTTTTACTTGTAGTACAACTGAAATCGTGGAATCCAGCCAACTCAGAAAACAATATCAAGGAAATATGAACGGGTGAAATTCAAAGTACCAAATGTTTCTATCAATAGTAGTGGAAAATAAACCCCCTAGCATTCACCGATTTTGTTTGTTTCATTTAGGTAATGGTGCAGTTGGAGTTAGGTAGCCTGTCGTTTCTAAACTCATATATCAATTTCACTAGTCCCCCAATAGATGCTATGATCATCAGTAGAACCCCAAGAATTATGCAAATCTGAAATATGTACAGAAAAAAGATTTTTCTTTTAAAAAAGATTTTGATTATTAATTTATTTAGCTTGATATATAATACATACCCAGTTGATACACCATGATAGACTAAATCTCTTTGGTTTCTTCAGGATCAACCATATGATGCAAGGGATCTGAAACAAATAGGAGTGAGGAGCCCCATTTATTTTTTTCTCTTTTTTCTTTTGTTAGATAAATTTCTTCTAATTCATCATATCAACAAGTGTTTCTTCCGCTTACAAAGTATGTGGTTGGGGCAAACACGAATCCCCCAAAAAATGATAGCAACGCATTGAAATACGGTAATGAGACTGCAGTACCCATCGTGGCCGCTGCAATGATTTAATTTAGAAGACCAACGTATATATAATAAGTTAATACAATATATGATTTTTTTTTTCTTTATAATTGTGTGGACAACCTGACTTACCCACAAAAGTCCAGCGGATGCTAGTTCGTAGAACTAATGTTGGACTGAAGTGCCATTTCTTTATCATTACAGATTCCATCATGTCAAACACGGGCATTGCGTAGACGTAAGCCAAGCCAAGCTGGTTTGTCACAAGTTTTCTAATTAGTAACAAGATCATTCTCGTATACGTACCTGGTAGCTTATTCCGAGGAGGTGTATTAACACCAACATGTTGGCCAGAATGATAAGAGTCTTGGGGTCATGGAGTGATGTGAATATGTTTTCTTCCACATTGTTCCCAAAGGTCCTATACCCTACAAGAGCCACAGGGAAGTAGCAGAAAGCTACGATGACATAGGCTACAATGGCTCCTTTCCACATGGGTCGTTTCGATGGGTTCTCTGGTGTTGATGGGATCTTTGCTTGAATATCAAAAACGACGTTATGACCTCCGTACGCAAAAGCCATTGCCCCCAATCCATTTACCAAGTCTAACAGCATCGAGTTTGTTTTTCTTTTGTATCCGTACTCGACATTGTTCTGGACATCCTTTGTCATTGAGGCTACCGAAGCAATTGTGGAATAGCTGTGGGAAAGATAGATGATAATTAAAGAACAAAAAAAACATCTGAAATTCTTCAGTGACCCTTTCTCTCCATCTTTTGTTTCATACTCTAACAGATTGAGTTAAGGATGAGTTTCCGCATACGGCCTTACCTCATAGACATGGCGGCTGCTACCAAAGAGACACCGGAAATGGAGTTGAAGTTCTTAAAAAGGGAGAGCACAAACTGAGAAGAGGCAAAGATCAAAATGAAGTGTCGGATTCTCATCTTGGTGCACTTGTCATCTCCCACAGAAAGTTGATGAACCTTTTTCATCGTTTCACCTCCTGTCACCATATAGATAATGCACGCACTGGTTTCAAGAAGAAGTTGTAGCGGCACGATGATGTACAGACCTAGCTTTTTGCCAAAGGCTGCCTGTCCGAGCTCGTGGTACCTATAAAACCGTTGCCCTTCAAACATCTCGTGCATCTCAATCATTTCCCAGAGCGTGTATAATGTGATGACCCATGACAGGATCAGCACTACTACCCCAGGTCCCCTGGAAACAAAAGATGGAACTGGTATATTATATCATCGCCAAGAGGTTATAGGCTCTAATAATGATTTGGTGTTAAAGTTTCACTTGTCAGAAGAAGGGGGAGATTTGATATACCATCCAAGACTTGACATGGCGTAAGGAAGACCAAGAACTCCAGGACCAACTATGGCAGTCACGTTGTGGAAAGCTGGATAGTACCAATTGGCATTTTCTGATGCTGTGATTGGCAGCCGATCCAGATCAAATGGTTGATAATCCTGTAAGTATCTCACAACTTTAAAAGTTCACAATTTTCCTTCCGTGTGCAACATTATAATCTTAAGAACACATCAAGCATCGAGAGGGAAACTCTTTCAAGAATAAAGTTGTAAATTCATCGTACTATGTTACACAGCATATCCACATATAAAACCATTATTGTAGTAAAAAGCATACCTCCGCATGATCTTGGTTCTGGATTTGGGTGGATGGACTCGGGATCTTCATCATTGCAAACACACACAAACTTAGGAATGTTGTGACTTGTGTGGCAATCTTTGTGCCTTTTTCAGTACTTCCAAAAGTTGTATATGCAAGAGAGAGAGATAATGAAAGTTTACTTTGACCTGCTGAATATGTTAGCTGTGCCTTGAATGATCTGTTCCTGATATATTTTTTGTTTGATATTATAACCTGGAAATTTTTAACGTTGTTCAATCCGTTTATTCGTTTAAAAAAAAAAAAAAAGGCCCTTGATTGGGATACATGTTCATATTGACTCCCTATTATAAATGATTTTATGTCACTATTGCACAATTTCTATAACTCTTGAGTATAAAACTGGGATTCTTGGACCACTTATGTGTCATTTCTGCAGTTTTTTGGTATTTCTTTTTTCAGTTTATAAATAAAAATATTCAAACTAAAACCTAATATATTGTAGATGGTTTGGTTCAGATTCGAATTAAGGAAACACATCCTTCATTTTCCAAAAGCTTTTTGATTTTTAATGAGTTATGCCCATTTTTATTTTGTTTAACTCTGGTTAATTCATTTAAACCATATTAACATATGGTTCGATTTTCAGATCAGCTATTTTGGTTTGGTTTGGTTTGGTTTAGTGGGGGAAAAAGTCTATAAAGCTGGATAATGTAAACTAATGGAGAACTCTATCGTACGATAAAGGAGGTTGAATCCATATACTAATCTAAAACTCTATCAAAATCAAGTATAACACGTTTCCGGAGTATATGCCTCAACTCTTTGAACGCAAAGCGTGATTGTGATTTCTCAAATCGTAGCTAAACGCAAATCAAATCATAATCCGACCAGACAAAGAAAATGAGAAAAACCAACCATTATTGTTTTCAAGTCTCCTAGAACGAAAAGGTTTTTAAGCCAACATCTATAATATCCATCTAGCTGTTTCAAACAAATCACATTCACATATCATAAACCAAGTCACCACCCCCCAATACTACTTAAGCACGTTCTCCTCTGATCCTGCGAGCGAGTTGAATGTCTTTAGGCATAATGGTGACACGCTTGGCATGAATGGCGCAGAGGTTAGTGTCCTCAAAGAGACCCACAAGATATGCTTCAGCAGCCTCCTGGAGTGCAAGCACAGCGTGGCTCTGGAAACGCAGATCAGTCTGCAGCAAACCACAGAGATAAACATATATAATTACAAAACACGAAAAAAGTTGAAACCTTTCCACCTTATCAGAATTCAGTCAAGTGATTAAACACAAGAGGTTACAATGAATATGAGCATTTACCTTGAAATTCTGAGCGATCTCACGAACAAGTCTCTGGAAAGGGAGCTTCCTGATCAACAACTCAGTACTCTTCTGGTACTTACGGATTTCACTGTGCCATCAAGAACAAGAAACATAGTTTTATCATCAAATCAAAACACAACACATCCCAATAGACAAAACGTTGAAAATTTGGGGAAAAGAAGATGAGAATACCGAAGTGCAACAGTTCCAGGACGGTAACGATGTGGCTTCTTGACTCCACCAGTGGTTGGGGCAGACTTACGTGCAGCCTGAAATTAAAAAACATTCTGTTAAACCAAATGAGACTCAGACATGATAGAGCCTTTTAAGTTACCTTAGTCGCAATCTGCTTCCTTGGTGCCTTTCCTCCATGAGACTTACGAGCTGTTTGCTTTGTACGAGCCATCTGATCATATCATATTATAATAAACCTTTCAGCTTTCAGTTGCTCGCAACGAAACGTAAAATCAACAAGATTACATATAAAATACAAGAAAGCGAAACCCTAAAATCAAGAAGATGATCCTTAGCCAAAGAAACAATTTTAATTCTTCAAAATCTTAGAGAAGAAGATTCCTCTCTTAAACCTAAAACCATAAATTCAGAAACTCAATTACCTTCGAAAAATAAAAGTTTTAAGCTTATTTGATCTCTCAAAAGAAGATTGTGAGAGCGTAAACTCTCGTGAACGGGTATTTATATAGAGGCGAGGAATGATGGATGGTTGACGATCGGACGGTTATTAATCGCTTCAAATGATGGATAAAACAGATTGACGATCCACCGGTCAATAATCGTACAAACGAATGTCGGTTAAACAGATTGACGATCGGACGGTTATTATCGCTCCTTAATACGTTTCTCATATTTTTTTTCAATCGTACGGTTTGAGGTAATGCCACAACATGTGTTTTCTTGCACTCATTTGACGGTCCAGATTAAACTCCAAATGTACTCGTTTTTAAGACCTAAAACGCCGAGCCATCTAGATATTGTTATTATGATAATTAATAGTTCGAAGAAAAACATTTAAATGAAATGCTAAAGTCGACTATATAATAAAGTCGAGCTCGTGACTCGAGGACTCTAATTTCGAAATTTAAAAACTTCTAAAAAAATAAAATATAAAAAGAAAACCCTAAAGGAAAGAAAAAGATTCGGCAGGTGGCGAAAACACGGTCAAAAGAATAAAAAAACCCTTCGCCACTCGGCTTTGTATCAATCACTTTCACAATAACACACGAAAAACAGTTTTAGCCTACAAATAAAAGACCAAACAACATAAAAAAACCTACAAACTCATCATTTTTGTCTGCTTAAACCCTTCTCCCTTAATTTTTCCATGGCAGCCACCACCAACAACATCTCCTCTTCACTCTCTCTAGTCCCTAAACCAAACAACCCTTGTACCAACAACAATAAACCACATCTCTCTCTCCTCCCAAAACCCTTCCTTAAACCTTCCCCACTTTCTCTCTCCTCCTCCTCTTCTCCTTCTTTCATCGTCCATGGAGTCTCTCAGTATTTCTCCTCTGACTCCTCTCTCTCAGGGACTGGAGAGAACCATTCTCTTCCCTCTTTTGAATACAACGAAGACGACGAGAAGCCTCGAGAAGAGTGTGGAGTCGTTGGAATCTACGGCGATCCGGAAGCTTCGCGTCTCTGTTACTTAGCTCTCCACGCGCTTCAGCACCGTGGTCAAGAAGGTGCAGGTATTGTAACAGTTAGTAATGAAAAAGTTCTTCAGACAATAACAGGTGTTGGATTAGTCTCAGAGGTTTTTAACGAGTCCAAACTCGACCAACTACCTGGCGAGTTCGCTATCGGTCATGTCCGTTACTCAACCGCTGGAGCCTCCATGCTCAAGAACGTTCAGCCTTTCGTAGCTGGTTATCGCTTCGGGTCGATAGGTGTTGCTCACAATGGTAACTTGGTGAATTACAAGCAGTTGAGGGCTATGCTTGAAGAGAACGGTTCCATTTTCAATACTAGCTCTGATACTGAGGTTGTGCTTCATTTGATTGCCATCTCTAAAGCTAGACCCTTTTTCATGAGGATCATTGATGCTTGTGAGCAACTTCAAGGTGCTTATTCGATGGTGTTTGTTACTGAGGATAAGCTTGTTGCTGTTCGTGACCCTTATGGGTTTAGGCCTTTAGTTATGGGTAGGAGAAGTAACGGAGCTGTTGTTTTCGCTTCTGAGACTTGTGCTCTTGATTTGATTGAAGCTACTTATGAGAGAGAGGTTTATCCTGGTGAGGTTTTGGTTGTGGATAAAGATGGTGTCAAGTCGCAGTGTTTGATGTCTCATAGTGAGCCTAAGCAATGCATTTTCGAGCATATCTACTTCTCGTTGCCTAACTCGATTGTGTTTGGTCGATCCGTGTATGAATCTAGACATATCTTTGGGGAGATTTTGGCAACAGAGTCCCCTGTTGAGTGCGATGTTGTGATAGCTGTGCCTGACTCTGGTGTTGTGGCTGCTCTAGGTTACGCTGCTAAGTCTGGTGTTGCTTTTCAACAGGGACTTATTAGGTCTCATTATGTAGGGAGGACGTTCATCGAGCCGTCACAGAAGATCAGAGACTTTGGTGTGAAGCTTAAGCTGTCTCCTGTTCGTGGGGTTTTAGAAGGGAAGAGAGTTGTTGTGGTTGATGATTCGATTGTGAGAGGCACGACCTCGTCTAAGATTGTGCGTCTGTTGAGAGAAGCGGGTGCCACAGAGGTTCATATGAGGATCGCGAGTCCTCCTATTGTAGCTTCTTGTTACTATGGAGTGGACACGCCTAGCTCAGAGGAGTTGATATCCAACAGGTTGAGTGTTGAGGAGATTAACAATTTCATCGGGAGTGACTCTCTTGCGTTTCTGTCGTTCGATACTTTGAAGAAACACTTAGGGGAAGATTCTAAGAGCTTCTGCTATGCGTGTTTCACTGGTGATTATCCTGTGAAGCCAGCAGAAGTTAAAGTGAAACGAGGAGGAGGAGACTTCATTGACGATGGTCTGGTTGGAAGCTTTGACAATATCGAAGCAGGTTGGGTTCGATAGACTAGAGAGACTTGCAAAGACGGTCCAAAGACTATGCTTGCGTTTTATCAATGTGATCTTATTGTCATATTTAGATATCTATTTCGTTTGCTTTTTTTTAATATTGTTTTGAATCTTGAAAGATTTTGATCACTCGTCTCAATTTATGGATCCAATCTTATTTGTTTGCATAATAGTTTATTTTTCTTGTAGATGATATTTTCGTTCCGTGGATGATGATGATATATACAGATTGTTTGCAAGCTAAAAATAGTGTTAGGTGTATATGGTTGTAGGTCGAATGTTAGGTTCTGAGGTGCACAGCAAAAGCTCCCGACCGCTGAGAGTTGTGGGAAAAGGAACTTTCTGGAAGGTTCAATAACATTTTTTCGGGCTTAGCTCATCGGTTGGACAGTTTAATAAGAACCTAACATTCGACCTACAACTTCAGCACAGCTTCTGAGTTCTGACTGAAATTGTGAAATCAAGAAACGTGGTTTCTGCTGTTTATTGTCAATAAGTAGTTCCTCTGTTCCATGTTATCTCTAAGAATGTTCTAAAACAACATTTGATTTATGGGTAACGTTATTTAGTGAAACCAAAGAAAGTGAAAGGAAAAGTGCCGCCATAATGAATCATTTAAGAAACTTTCCTCCAATGAGAAATTCATCCCCACCTAGTTCTGAACTTGCAAGACGGATAGAAAGAGACTCTCGTCCAGTGTAATATTTAACTATGTTTCTCTGTCCATTAATTCCTGATACCAAAGCAAGCATCCCATTCCAGTAATATAAGAATAAGCCGTGCAATAGCAATTGCTGAGACAACCATGTTGGCATTGATCTTCATCAACAAAGCTTTCATATTCGTAGAAATCGGGAGGCTTTACATTAGACATAAGATAGAAGACGTCTGTGCCTTTTCTTTGAGTTTGTCCGACAAGGTAATTCTGTCGGTCTCACACACCCAGAAGGCCAGAAGTCACGTTCCCTTGTTTCCACTTCTTTATGGATTTTGGTACAAGTCCTTTCATGGAATTACACTTTGTGGAAATAGTCGTCACACACAGCCCAAAAAGGTCCACATGCACCATATAGATCAAATGATTCTTTTGGAGACTCGTAGCCAAGACCCCATCCTCCCATTATACTGAAAATCTTTGTTGACTTGATCCCTCTGACATTATAATAACACACGTGCAAATTCAAAGTTTCATTGTAAATAACAAAAGTACAGTATCTTGTTCAATTTTCTACATCTTCGGTAAGGCTGAATAGACTGTTTTATGATTCATTCATTAGTGGTATGCGAGAGAACTTAAAATCCAACCCAAACTTTTTTCAGCAGTGATTTTTATATTTAAGTTTTATAAAATATATTTTTAAGCTATTTTTTAAATTTAAATTTCATACATGAACTATTTTTTTTTTTTAAATCCAATACTGACTTTGATGCTGTTATTCATTGTCAAATTATGATGATAATGCAATCGATTTTAAGAATTTTTGTGAAATTTTTAAAATTTTCATTTTCTCTTGTTATCCTCCCTCTAAAACATACATTAAATAATACAACTCACAATGTGTTTGATTGAAAGTTATGGAGTAGATTTGTTAAAAGCTAGTCTGAAACAACATTAAACAATATAACTTACAATGTGTTTGATTGAAAGCTATGAAGTAGATGTGTTAAGAACTAGCTTGAAACAACATTAAACAATACAACTCACAATGTGTTTGATTGAAAGTTATGGAGTAGATGTGTTAAGAATTAGCCTGAAACAACATTAAACAATACAACTCACAATGTGTTTGATTGAAGAATTAGATATATCATTAATGTATTTATATCTTTAAACTCTGTGTATATGTTTGCAGTGTGTTGATGTTTTGTAGAAAACACTTTACTAGACGGAAATAGCAAATGAAGGACAAAAGCTTGATAAATGTTTGTACTCTTTTCAGTTAGAGATAAATCTAGTTTGGATGAACTCTAAGGTCTTTCTGGATTGTTTTTTTACTACAGGTCTAAGATCTAATAAGATGGAGAACTACCCAGATGCAATCAAATATTTCAGCAACTTCTTCATTGAACACTACACTGCAGCCATACAAAAAAACCCAAAAGACCCCAAGGTAATTCTCATTCATATGTTCAACTTTCTCTATTTTGATTTATATTTAACTTGGTGTGAAAATTCATAATTTTAGGTTTATTCTGATATAGCTAATTGCTACATGAAGTTTGGAATGCTGTGTGAAGGGTTTGAAGATGCTGAAACATCTCTTAGACTGAAGCAAATCAACAAGAAAGAGTCTGAAGAGCAAACAAGGAATTAGCCTTATCTCTGAGTAAATAAAAATTGTTCAACAAGGAATTAGTTTAGTAAAACCATGATACAAATTATCTTTTGATGTTAAAAAGAGTTGAATTACCTAGAAGGTCGATCAATCATATAAATACAAAAATGTGTAGAATGCTTGATTAACAAAGAGGATTAAACAAGTTTTTTAGTTTTTGGTGAACAAATAGTCAATCAAAGTGTTTCTTTCTGTGTACCTATTTTCACAAATGACTTGTGTTTCTTTGGTACGATATAAAAACTACACCAAGCCAAATCTCGGACAAAGACTTCTCGTTCAGGCATTTGATCAAACACATTTAAGAAAAGTAAAACATCTCTCCAAAGCCATTGCAATACCGTGCATACCTGAAGAACTTAGTCCATTGAAATAAAGGGGTTCCATTATTTAGCGCTATGATAATGCTATTATTATGGAAAATTTTAGGAACTTTGTGCTCCTACCAACTGAGACACACGACCGTTGCAGACAAAATCGAGACTAACCAAACCATTAATTAAACTTGTAACCGAACCTAATTTCAATAAACATTACCAGTAAAAAACCGAATCCAAAATAATCCAGATTTCATGCAACTATGCAAGTATGCAACGAATAAAATAAATAAGAATTAAGAAAAAAAAATTATTTTCCTAAACGCTAGATCAAATTGATCAATAAATAGATGTTTTCTTTAAAACCATATATATTCACCAAAATTATTTTTTTCTTCTTTTTTCAAAATTCTTAATGTCAAAAAAAAAAAAAATTCTTTCCACGTAAAAAAATGCATCCACATAGTCACGATCATGTTGACAACACATACATGCTTTTATATTTAACCGTGTAAATATAAAGAGAGGTCTCGCAAGCAACGAGAGTTTTTTTTTTGAAGCTCTGTGTTAAGCTTCTCTGTGTTAAGCTTCTCTGTGTTGCTTCTCTGTGTTAAGCTTATCTGTGTTAGTATCCTTTTCTACCGCGAACAGTGTAAAGTTTTTTTATTTTAATAAAGATAGTCACTTCAATCTTCTCGAGACACGTTTGGTCACCAAAACACTCAACACTTAATTAGAACAATAAATGTTCTTCATGTTCTTCTTCTTCTTCTTCTTCGTCTTCATCTTCATATTCTTCATCTTATAAAGGTACAACACGCTCCTTCAAATGCATATCAGTAATACTCAGGTGGATAAGATGTATAAGACGAACAAACAGTGTCCGACCCA
The DNA here is from genome assembly GCA_900406495.1 of Sisymbrium altissimum. Taxonomy (NCBI): domain Eukaryota; kingdom Viridiplantae; phylum Streptophyta; class Magnoliopsida; order Brassicales; family Brassicaceae; genus Sisymbrium; species Sisymbrium altissimum. The sequence goes on from OVBI01000437.1 coordinate 48,045, forward strand.
ACCCAGTAATCAAAACCATCATGCCGTTTAGAAATTTTTAAAAAGAACTCCTTGCCATTTAACAACCAAACCAAACAACGCCGCAATAAACATCATAGCGTCAAAAAGCCCAAGCTCCGAATCACTTTTTTTTTAAGGCTTTTCTTACTCCTTATTTAAAGAATAGTAATAAAGTAAGAATCAGAAAACAATAATTTTTTTTGTTTGTCTTTTGTATTTTTATTCATAGTATATTATGTAAGATTATTATTAAGTTGGTAAGAGTTCTAAGAGAGTACCACAAATTATAAAACATAAAAGTAATAATATGTACACTAGACTGAGTGTACATATAGAGTATCATGGATGTTTACTTTCAAAGCAGGTTGTTATATATTGAATATAGCTGGGTATAAGCAAAGAAAAAATAATAAGAAAAATGCAAAACTTAACCTCATTTCCACTATTTTCATGACCAAAGAGCAACCGAAATTTGTTATTCCGTTATTTCTTTACATTCCATAATGCTTTCTCAAAATCATTAGCATTAGCACTAAATAAAAATCAAAATCCATATCGTAATTTTACAAGTGAACATGTTATTGTGACATTCATAATGAGCACGACATAATTGGTGTGTTTATAGATAGAAACAAACAGACAATTAGCATTGTATAATGTCAAGTCCAATCAATTTAACCAATTCTTAAAAGGTAACACAAATACAAAGAAATAAGCATTTAACATTAATACAAATAATTAGCATTGACCATTTTTCTTTTGTCCATATGAATAAACTTAAAACTTTTTCTATTGTAAATATTTGAAAATTTGAGATTGAGCCGCCCATGAAACATTATTCGTCTCTGGTCCATGTAATCAGTCGACAAGGACAATTTGTGGATGTCACAAAGAGTATGTCTTTTGAGACAGATAAGACGGTATCTGGTGCATTATTGGATGCGTGTAAGTTGTTTATAACAATGTGAATCTTGCACATGCTGCAGCCGAAGCAATGTCGAGACTCGAACCAGAGAGCTATGTATGCTGACATGGGACTATGTGACGAAGGGTCTCAAGTGAGAATGACGATGGAGAGTAAAAGGATTAACAAGGAAAGCATATCAATTTAGGTTAGCTCAACATAAAAAAAATACTCAACTTTAAAAATACAAAATAAATAAACAAAAAAAAATCTGCAAAATACCCAAGAGTAACCAATCACCTAATAATAATATTATACAAATGAGAAAATATTTAGAAAGACTTCAAAGCAGAGTAGTTTTTAAGTAATTCTCTTTTTGACAAATATTATTTATTGTAGTGTCCAAAGTATTCCTATTGTCTCCAAAATTTTATATATATATATATTTTAACATTTTTCATTACTAAGATTTTTAAACTGTTCCCAGATATTATGGATACAGAATCTCTTACCATTATTCGACTTGTTGGTATCGACCCGAGTGTCAGTAAAGCTTCCTTGAGATCCGCGATTCTGTTTATTGGTTGCAGTTTCTGTATAGTATATTTTGCAGCCACCAAGATGGTTACCTGACCAGTTTCTGTATAGTATCCTTTGCTTTTAAACAGTTACTAAGCTCAAAGTATAGTAGCCTAATGACTAATGTTACCCACCCGTGACAAACTAAACTCTTTTAACAAATTTGCAAATCATTTACTGCTTTTTTAACAAGTCTCATAATAAAAACTCATGTATTTACCACTATATAATTGTTGCTGAAACTGCTATCTCGCTGAATCTTGGAGTTTTTTCGCTTGACGCTATTCATATTAACAAGTGTCTCCTCGTGAAATTTTTCCCATTCATCAATGGAGAGTCAATTAAACGGATTATGTCCTTTTTGTTCACTCTGCTTCACATCTACCTGAGAGTAGATGATTCAAACATATATAGTGGTTAGGTTATGGTCCATGTTTGGAACTAAATTGTATGTCTTGATATTTTTTAGTCTTTTATGTTATGTATTTCTCTTATGTTTTATGTTTTTGACATTTGTTAGTCCTTTATGTTTTGTCTTTCTCTTGTGTTTTATGTTTATGATAGTGGTTGTTATCATGTTTTATGGTAAAATGTTGTTGTTATTATGATAAAGAAACTTGTTTTGAGACCATCATGTTATTGTGACAGTGGTCTATACCATCTATTCTGAACAAGATTTTGAGACCAAAAGATGCATTATACACAAAAACCAACATGTTCTTATGATCAATCCAAAGATGCAAGTACATTAAGATGAAACCCATAAACAATCAGCATACATGTTCTTATGATCAAACCAAAGATGCAAGATTGTTTTACATTAAGATAAAATCCACAATCACCATGCATCATCACCAATACAACCATAGTCTTAGTAACTACTAAAAAACAAGCCACTGGATTTCTCAATCATGATTATCACAACACAAAGCACAATTACTACGCAAACACTAACAACACACATCTTCATCATCAAGCTAAGCCTCTTGAGCTCATTCTTCGCCTTTCTCACTTCTTCCATCAGCTACTCGTTCACAGTTTTCATGCTTTCGATCTCCACTTTTGTTTCGGTAATATTGGTTTCAAAACTTTCAACCTTCCCCAATGCATCTTGTACCTCTTCATACACTGCAACCTCTACCCATTTAAAAAAGTGATCCTATATACAAACATTGCAATCAGATATCCAAAATTCTAAATCGATCTTCTACTTCTTCTGTAAAATACTTTTTTTTTTTTGAAAACTAATGAAAAACAAGCACCTATGAAGCTTATAATAACTTACATCTCGAAACGTTGGACACCTGAAGAACGGTCTTCCGGGATTTTCCTTCATCTTCGACGTTTTAATTATACACTGACGACCACATTCACATTTCTCTGGAAATCCAGGAATTCCCATCGTGTTGACACACGAATCTTCACATTCGAAATCCATTATCCCCTACTCTAACTAGAACCAGAGGCAATAGACAGTAAAAGCCCCCAAACAGAATCGATTGTGTTCTTGACCAGAGGCAATCAACAGTAAAAGCCCCCAATTTTTCTTCACATGAATGACCGAGTGGGAAGAGAAAATTAGAAAAAAGGAAATTAGGTTATATTTATATTACACAGGTAGATAATAATAAAAAGAATAATGTCTCTACATATACCCGAAGTGCCACTAGCTGAGTGGCCAAAGTCTCTCACCTGCTCTTCCTCTCTCAAGTTCAAATCTGGGGAAGCATAGGTTTTTGATTTTAACGACATTAACGACATAAGTTCAAATCTCAAGTGCTATTAACGACATCGTTTTATTTAATACCAAAACTTAACTTGGATTTAATGACGTTTAGTTTTTCTATTAGTTTAATTAACGGTATACTAATTTGGGAAGTAAAAATAAAGTTTGTTATTAAATTCGAAAGTCAATTAATGTTCAGTGTTTTTTTGGCAAAACACTTAAAAATTAAAACACTAAAAAGATCAGTGTTTATTTGATATGAGTTAAAATACAGGTTTTAATTGGTAAGGTTTGCAAAATTTAGGCTTTTTCTACCTGATTTCACAATAAAGTACAACACACTCCTTCTAATGCATATCAGTAACGAACAAACAATGTCTGATCCAACCCAGTAATCAAATCTATCAGGCAGTTTATAAACTTTAAAAAAGAACTCTTTGCTGTTTAGCAACCAAACCAAACAGCGCTGTTCCGAATAGTCTTTTTTTGGAGGGCTTTTCTTTTCTTGCTTTGCTTGTTTAAAAAATAATAATAAAGCAAAGTGTGAGAAAACAATAATTCTTGGCAATCTACCTATTCTCGGCAATCTACCTCTTTTTCTTCTTCTTATTTCCACCAATGGCATCATTCCAAAGACTTCTGCATCTCAATCTTCTTCTGCTTCTTATATCTGTCTTCAGGCCAAAAAGTCACCTTAACTCTGTACTATGAAGCTCTATGCCCCAACTGTGCGGAATTCATCGTTAACCACTTGTCTACGATCTTCAAAAGCGGCTTAATCTCAGCCATTAATCTCCACCTCGTTCCATGGGGCATCAAACCAGATGGCAGCATTGTCTGCCAGGTCTTGGACGCTTCTCGTCTTGTTGTCTGCACTTGCATTGTTGTTAGTACTTAAGATTAGAATGCAGCATTTGATTTAATGCTTTGTGCTGCTCTGTTTTTTTAGCACGGAGAAGCTGAGTGTGCTCTCAATGCAATTCATGCCTTCGCGATAAACGCATACCCTCATGTGGTAACTCTCTAAAACCATAAAACCTTTGAAAGCTTCTACTGTTTTTGCAGTAAGGTTAGGGTAACTACCGTAAAATCTACGAATCAGCGCGTGTGGTCATGTGCTCTGCACAATTCTCTTGCAGATGAAGCATTTTGGATATATCGAACGACTGGTCTTGGAAAACAAGCTCGAGAAATGGGCTAATTGTTTCGAAACAGTTGGATTGAGCAGATCAACGCTTGATTGTTACATCAACGAGTAAATCCTGCTCACATGAAAGTAAAAGAGTTCACTTAGAAAGGGAGAATAGGACAAATTAAACAAAATAAGCAAAGAAATGACATTTCTGTGACAATGTGTAGCTTGAACTGAGGCATGCTGAAGAAACCTCGGAGCTCTATCCAGCACATACATATGTGCCATGGATAGTTGTGAATAATCAACCACTTCAAGAGGTCACTCCTATACATTAAGTTGATAACTTTCAAGATCAAAGGAGAAACAAACTTTTAACTTTTGGGTCTTTTGGTGAACAGAACTACCAGAACTTTATTATGTATGTCTGCAATGCTTACGGAAGCAACCAAGTCCCAGAGGCGTGCAGGAACCTCAACCATTCGGTGGAGACACTAAGCAGCTTTAGCAGTTCAGTGGAGAAGCTATGTTATAGTCACCGAGTTTGCTATTCCGATCAATAAGATTTGAATTCAAAACCCGTAAATCTATATATAAGACACTGAAATGTTTGGAAATCAAAAACTGCTTACCGTTCAAAATTCAAAACATGTAACTGATTTTCAACATCTGCAGAGAAGATAATATACAATGAACTGTTGTTGGACATCCAGGAGTTAGGTTAGATTTCTGGAGATTTTGAACGCTACAGGCACATATAGCTAAGATATAATAAAACACTGATTCCTGCCTAGGAATATTGATTGTTACACAAACACCAAATGACAAACAAATAAACGAGAAAAACTCTTAACATCAGATTAAGGCAGAAGTAGAGCGGGCAGGAAGCTTATTACATCTAAGGAATCATAAGCAAAGACGGTTTGGTTACTAAGAGACTGACGTCAAGACGGTGCAAAACAAGCAACATCAAGAGGTAAATAGAAGGGGAGGAGGCAGTGAGGAAAGGCTGTCTATTGCTTGTTTATAACTTGCCAATTGCTATTACACGTCTCGTAAGGAGTCATCTTGTCTGCATCGAATTCAAACTTTTCGATTACCCTTTTGTCTCGATCAACCATATCTCTCATATAGTCATATGCTCAATCAAGGATTAAAACCCCGGTGAATTAAAACAAAAAGCAGAGAGTAGAGAGAAATTAAAAGCCAAGGATACAGCCTGAGGTCTTTGAAGGATCATGAATGTTGGGTATGACTTTTAGTGACCGAAGGATACATAGAAAGCTTTTTCCTGCAGAGAAGAAACAATCAAAAAAACATGACAAGTTTTCAGACCAAGCGAATATACGAACAAGCATTTAACATAAAGGCATAACTATGAAACCGCGACTAAGAGTAGCAGATTAAAATGAAAAGATGCAGCTAAGTAAGAGCCCAAAAAGGAATGTTACGCGGTTCTCAACTGCTCATGGCACATGTTGATATCCAAAGAGAAGAAAGCGAGCAAATATGGTTCTTGGATTCAGGATGCTCAAATCACATGTGTGGTACCAAAGAATGGTTTGTTGATTTCGATCCTGCACTTAAGCAGAATGTCAAGCTAGGAGACAACCGGAAGATGAGTGTAAAAAGAAGAGGAAGCCTCCGACTCATGATCAACGGAACAGTTCAGGTGATAACGGCGGTTTACTATGTTCCGGAACTCAAGAGCAATCTCCTAACAAAAGGGGGCTGAGAATCATCATCATAGAAGATTATGTCTGTGAGATCAGGCACAAGAAGCAGAGGAGACTGCTGATGTTCTCAAACATGAGGAAGAACCGAATGTGTTCATGGACTTGTGCAAAATGCTTATGGACTTGTGACATGAGCTCAAACTTGGCGTGATCTAAACTCTTCTTTTGGCCTGCTGTATCAAAATAGTGCGAGTTTCCACCGAAACAAGATTGACCGATCAGACAACAGAGCAAAATTGCTGTAAAAGTATAGCTTTAATTTACTTCTTGTTTCAGAGAGCTCATACCGAGTAAACAAAGTAGATAAAGGTTGAAGAACAGGTGGTTATGAGTGTGATCAACATAGTGATGTCACTCCAAGCCAAATAAATCAGGCAGTGTCACCATGAGAAATGGAGCTAGAGTCAGGAGCATAATCCCTGCAGCTTTCTTGTTCTTAGGATCGGCGTCAACGGGGAGAGATAAGCCGCAAAGGCATGTTTACCGGTTTCTGGAGGAAGAAATTGTAGTTTATAATATGATACGGATAAAACAATCAAACATGCCAAAAGCAAGATCCAAGGTCTCACTCTTGTTGTTAGTGATCTTCCTAGAGATCCTTGTTCGAGCTGAGAGAGCAACGCCAGAGGCAGAGTTCATTTTCCAAGGAAACCAACAATCAGAAATTCAATTTAGAAGGAGACTCAACCATCAGACCTAACGGACTATTGAGGCTCACCTATCAAAACTCAAACCTCGGGTGAGATGGATGGATGGTTACAATTTTAACTTCCAAAAATGAAAAAAACAATTTAATTTAAACGGAAAGATTTTGTCAAAAGTTTATCTTTGTTTTCTTTTTATCTTCGAAAGACAAAAATTATAACAAAAATAAATGACTTTAGCTTTAATTGTTATTTTTAAATTATTTATCGTATACTTAATATAAAAAGGAATAGATTTCCTTTCAAAGTTATAATTTTTTTTTAAAAAAATTCAAGTATAAAGAAGAAAAAAAATTCAGCAAGAAGTTCACTAAAAAAAACCATAATTCTAATTAAATTATCAAAAATTTTGAATTTACAGATTTAATTCAAACAATAATGTAATATTCTTAAGTAAAAAAAAAATCATTAAAACATATCATACTTGTTATTCTTAAGTAAAAAAAAAATCAATAAAATAGAAATACTATAAAGTTTTGTATTTTATATTTAAATTTAAAAAGCAATGACTATTCTCTCTCTTTTTCAATATGAATAATTATAAAAAGAAATCAAGTTAAGTTCAAAGCTATAATATTATTTTTATTTTAAATGAAGTAGAAAAATTCAACAAGAACTTCACTGGAAAAAAAAAAAAAACCATAATTCTAATTAAATTATCAACAATTTTGAATTTACAGATTTAATTCAAACAATAATGTAATATTCAGCATCTATTTAATTCTTAATATCCACAAAATTATGCTAAAAAGAAAAAGAAAAAATACGAACCCGTATATACGCGGGTCTTCTTCTCTTCACCTAGTAGTTCAAAATAACAGGACAGCGCCACATTTGGAGAGAAAAACCCCCAGAGAGAAAAAGGAGCGAAAACCATCTTTTGTTTGTTTTTTCTGTTTCGAAACCCTAATTCGTTGATCGAATGAACTCATGGACATCTTGAAGCTGCCGCCGGAAGGAAGTTGGAAATCAGATTACAGTGTACATCTTGCCGGTCACAACGCAGGTCGACTGAAGATTAAGCGTGAATCCATCCCTCCTCCAAATCCACAAAAAGCTAAGCTCGATTTAGGTATTGTTCCGGTTACTCTATTCTACGCCGCCGTTGCTGTTGCGGTCGGAGTCGCCATCAAAAAACTCTAATGGAGTTGTCGATTGTGCTCGCGGTCTTCTTAGGTAAGTCATTATCTAGGGATTTTGATGACGAAATTAGGATATTGAGTGATTTGTTTGTTCGTTTTTCGTTTTATTGACGATTGGAATCATGAATCGAGGCCACAAAGTTCGGATCAGTTATAGGAATAGATCTTGGAACAACATACTCTTGTGTTGCCTCTCAATTGTATATAGCTCTGCTTCTTCTTTGAGCTTTGGAATGTTGTGTCTCAATGTCTTGTGTGTGTAATTCCAGATATCCTTCTTCTGGACGCTGCACCACTCAGTTTGGATATCGAGACTGTCGGGGGAGTGATGACGAAGCTGATCCCGAGAAACACAGTTATTCCGACCAAGAAATCTCAGGTGTTCACAACCTACCAGGACCAGCAGACCACCGTCTCCATCCAGGTCTTTGAAGGTGAACGAAGTCTCACCAAGGACTGTAGGCTCCTCGGTAACTTCGACCTCAACGGAATCCCACCAGCTCCAAGAGGAACCCCTCAGATCGAAGTCACATTCGAAATGGACGGCAATGGTATTCTCAACGTGAAAGCAGAGGACAAGGCGAGTGGTAAATCAGAGAAGATTACCATCACCAACAAGAAGGGACGTTTGAGCCAACAAGAGATTGAGAAAATGGTCAAGGAGGCAGAAGATTTTGGCCTCGAGACGTATGTTTACAACATGAAGTACCAAGTGAACGACAAGGACAAGCTTGCTCACAAACTGGAGGCGGATGACAAGGAGAAAATCGAAGCCGCGATCAAAGAGGGGCTTGACGAGGCCATGGCTTACGGTACTGCCGTCATCACTAGGAATGGAACCGAAGGTATGCTTCTCTGCGATGTATATAACTCTGCTCCTTTTTTAGCTTTGGAATGTTGTGTCTCAATGTGTTGTATTTGTAATTTCAGGTATCCTTCTTCTGGACGTTGCATCACTCACTTTGGGTATCAAGACTGTCGGGGGAGTGATGGCGAAGTTGATCCCGAGATGTCTTGTTGCCTTCTTGTCATTCCTGTGCCTGATATTAATAGTACGGTTTTATTAAGCTCCTGAAAATCTAAGTTTGGACCATAGTCGTATCTGAGTATTTCTCTGTATGTAAATCACTGACCTAGTGACCTGTTGAGGACTCCAAAAGTGCTACTTCCGTATCTGTGCTTTCTCGGCTTTACACTTTCTGGTTTCTTTCGCTTTTTTTTTTTGTGGTAGCTGTTTCGCCGTCCAGGTCTGTTTTTTTGTTTTAAGTAGAGTTGCACATCGTTAATCTAATACGTGCTGCCGTTCAGGGATGATTTTTCTGTGAGATGAGCGCACTCATCTTGGCAATAAACCTTGTATAGAGCTTCATCATGGCAAAGTTGTGCATGTTTCTGAGAAAATATTCAAAATTATCCAATTTAGAAAAATGGCATGTAAAGTAAAACTCCATATACCAGATAAGATTGCATCAGACCACAAATAATATCATGACAACTTTTTCGAGAAAGAAACAAGAATCATTCCAAAAATCCCTAGCCAATAAATTGAACTCGTTGAAGGAAAAAGAGGAAAAGAAGAAGATTACAGAAAAGATAGAGAGAAGACATGTGAGCTCTGATGGATCCCACTATCAGATTCCTCATCTCTATGATGATGATGGTCATGGAGGAGAGTTTAGAGAGAGATTCCGTAGAAAGTTCGTGTCCATGATTGTTAGTACTGGTTTTCGAGTCGATTGGGTGAAAGACTTTCTCGGGGGCAGATTCTTCGTTAAATAGAATAAAGACTATGAAGCTGAGATGGACAGATTGCGAACTATGTGATCGTTGTTTGGATTCTCGGGGATTCAGCTAACTTGGTCGACTATCCTATCGTTATTTGAACGAACTCTCAAAGTTGCCACGAAAAGATGGTGAATAAGCAAAGAATAGCAGTTCGGGTTTTATTGATGAAAGCTGATTACTAACTCTCTGGTCGTCAAATGAGCGACCAGTAATTACATTTAATGTCTAATTCTCTCTCAGTGTAAAGTTCTTAGCATACAAGCATAAGTTACTGTTCAATAATGAGCCGTACCTATCTATTTATACTAAACTTTAGGCGGTGTCACCTCTTCAGCCGGTTCTCTTTTGGCGACTGACTGTTACTTCCGGTTGATGGGCCAATCGCCACCTAATGGGCCTTTGTTTTGTCTATCTTTGTTTTTGGGCCCGGCCTCTTGGAGGGTGCCAAAACCATCTCCAACAATGATCAAAGTCTACTTGAAAGTGGATCATGTTGTATCTGTGCGGGTACTGTTTGATCAGATGAGAGACCGAGATACGATCTCCTGGAACACTTTGATCGATGGAAGAGGCTTTTGATCTGTTTACCGAAATGCCGAACCGGGATACACACTCTTGGAACTTGATGGCCTATGGTTTTGCTAGTGTTGGCAATGTCGTGACTACTTTGAAAGAACGCCTGAGAAAAACAGAGTCGAGAAAAAACAAGGACTACAAAGAAGCTGTTGATGTGTTTAGCCGGATGAACATTGAAGCAGAGAAACCTGACCCTCATACTCGAACTTCTCTTCTCAGCGTATCAACCGGTGGTTAGGAATATGCACCAAACCGTCCTCAAGACTGTAATCCCCGACGTGCCAGTCCACCGTGCCCTTATCACTATGGAGTGGAGGAGAATCTTCGATAAAATGAAATTCAAAAGACAAGTAATCACATGGAATGCAACGATAGGAGGTTATGCTTTTTCATGGTAATGCCATAGAGGCCTTGAATCTGTTCCGGTCAATGAAAAGCAACGGGATACCTCCTCCTCACATAACATTCGTCATTATTCGTCTCTGCTCGATGTATTCAGTCGACAAGGGCTTTTTGTGGAGGCCATGGATGTGTATGCCTTTTTCGCCAGATAAAGACGGTATGGGGTGTATTATTGGATGTTTGTAGGATTTATAACAATGTGAGTCTTGCACATGCTGCAGCCAAACCAATGTCGAGACTCGAACCAGAGAGCTATGTATGTCGACATGGGACTATGGGACAAAGCGTCTCAAATAAGAATGAAGATGGAGAGTAAAAGAATGAACAAAGAAAGAGTACTAAGTTGGGTTGGCTCAACATAAAAAAAAACTCAACTTTACAAATATAAAAGATATAAGCAAAAAAAAATCTGCAAACTATTCGCGGGTAATCAATCATCTGCTAATAATATTCTAAAAATGAGAAAATATTTAGAAAGGCTTCAAAGCAGAGTAGTTTTTAAGTAGTTCTCCTTCTGACAAAGACTCTTTCTCCTCCTGTGGTGTCCAAAGTATTTCTACTGCCTGCAATATTTTATATTTTTTAAGTGTTTCATTATTAAGACTTTTAAACTATTCCCAGATATTAGGGATACAGAATCTCTTACCATTATTCGACTTGTTGGTATCGACCCGAGTGTTAGTAAAGCTTCCTTGAGATCTGCAATTTCGTTTATTGGTTGCAGTTTATGTATAGTACCCTTTGCAGCCACCAAGATAGTTACCTGACCATGTACAACAAGACTTGCTTTTACGTTTATTAAGCTCAAAATATAGTAGCATAATAACTAATGTTACCCACCCGTGGCAAACTAAACTCGTTTAACAAACTTGCAAATCATTTACTGTTTTTTTAACAAGTCTCATAATAAAAGCTCATGCATTTACCACTATATATTCGTTGCTGAAACCGCTAACTCGCTGAATTTTGGAGCTTTTTCGCTTGAAGTTATTCACATTAATAAGTGTCTCCTCATAGAATTTTCCCCGTTCATCAATAGAGAGTCGATTAAACCGACTCTGTCCCTCTTGTTCACTCTGCTTCACATCTACCTGACAGTAGACGATTCAAACATATATAGTGGTTAGGTTGTGCGTCCATATTCACTGAATGATCCTATAGAATGGTGGAATACACATGGCCTAAATCATTCCATGTAGACTTACTGATGAGTAACAAGAGATGCAATAGTCCGGATGCCTCAACAAATCTAATGTTGCCTCTGTAAGACACAAAAAGAAAAAACGAGTCGTACACAAGATTTAAAGAAAAACCTTATAACATGGGAAGAGGTTACCAGTTAAAAGATTGGCCAGGCCCTCTTTTGTGGATGTATCTGCAGTTTGGGCGAGGCGATCGAAATCTTGTTGTATGGTCCTCCCTGAACCTAGCAACCCCACCTGAGATGTAAAAGCCTTAAGAAAAAACAAGAAGGATATGCATTCCACAGCTTTCGAAGAATTAAAGAAATTAGATCACCTGAAGTTTAGCAATGCTAGTTTTCAGATTTGATCTGGTATGAAGCTCATACCGATCTTTGAGGAATTTAACAATAAGAGAAAGCACCCAAAAAATAGTAACCAAAACCACCAAAACAACAGAGAGCCCCAAAAAAGTGCTACCATCCAACCAGAAGAAAAAGAAAACCTCAGATACAAGAAGCTTCTCAGAGACAAGAAGCTTGACCACCAAAAAGAAGAAGAGGAAGAGAAAGAAGAAGAAGAAGAAGAAGAATCTGATGATGAGAAGGTGGAACCGCCAATCCTACCACCAGACTTAGCCAAGTCGCAGTTTAGAAAAACCGCGGCTAACAAATCAGATTTGGCGAATTGTTTGTGTTGAGAGGAGATTTGGTGACGGATCAGGAGATTTGGTTGGCATTGGGGTTTGGAGAAAAAACTATAGTGAGCAGTACGATGATTCTTGTATGAAAAAGTCGGGTTCCGTTGATGAAGGGGAGTTAATTTGAGTAAGGTCGAAACAGACACCATGAGAGATTCTGATTGGATGCAAGAAAAAACAAATTTTTGGCTAGGGTTTATGTTATGATTTATACAGATTATTTGAAGGGTGGAATTTATAGATATGGAAAAAATATATATATATTAGAAATTCTAAATATTAAATATTTGTAAATCTTTCAACATTCCAAACGTCATAGCCTTATTTGTAAATCGAGTTATCTCCAAGATATCAAGCTCGAAAACCGAGATGCAGAAGACAGTGCAGGTTCATCAACATCCCGTGCTTCTTGCAAAGGTAAAATGATGTCTTTTCATCATCATCATTTCCTCGGACTGCAAAATCTCAACATCCATCACCATTGCTCTCATCTTATTAATATTCCAAATTCTAAATATTAAATATTTGTAAATCTTTCGAGGTTCCATGGAGGAAAGCTTTTCGAAAGAGAAACAATTTGGTGACTTATGGCCTGCGCGTTACTTAAGCGGTAGAGAACCTTACTTTAGAGATGGGATAAGTAAATTACCTAAATCTTTGATATCTGAGATATTATCTTATTTTTTAAAACCAGTTTTCTATCCAAATTGGTGGAAAAGTCTCTGTCTTTCGATTCCAGGGTTGGATTTGACATCTTTTGAGTTTCCAGATTACGATGCATTTGAGGTTCCTAGGTTTCTGTACAGAAGAGAAGCATGTCTCTATTGGAGCCAATCTTCCACAATCTCAAGCTAAGTATTGGTAATATTCTCATTCTATATTAGCCGTAGTTTATGTTTATGCTTATGAATCTCTCTACAGAATTTGCTGATTTGACATGGGAAGAGTTTCAAAAACACAGTTTTGGTGCTGCTACTGAAGCGGCAGTGTCAGAAACTCTAACCATCCCCTTCCTGTTCCTTACTATTTTTTATTTTTAGTGATGATGTAAAATCGACAAGTTTGAGGCTGTTGAGACAGTAAAAAGCAATTCAGAGAAAGGACGAAGAACTGAAGAATGAACTCGAGAATGTAAAGAACCAACATGCTTTGGAATCGACTGCTGTTTTTTTTTTGGTAATCCGGGAGCTGGAGAAAGTCACTCAAGAATTTGTTGCAGCTAATCATGGCAAGAGTAAAGTTCTGACTTCTGAGTCAAGCAGATGATGCTAGCAAGATGGCTGCAATGCGTGCGGAGAAAGTGGAGATCTTGTCATCGGAGTTGGAGGCTCCGCTTGATTCAACCTGAGAGAAGGATACCATCTCCAACAAGAAGATTGCTTCAAGAATCGAGATTAGGAGCAGATCAAGCTGTTTTCAAAAGAGAGTTGAGAATGCGATAAGTTTTAAAAGCAGAGGTCAAGTAATGAGAGATGATCATTGACAAGTTTAAAGCTGACGAAGATGGCAGACTCTTATTCATACTCACATTTGTACGTTGCATCTAAAAACACAGAATAGATTCCTCCCAAAAAAACACATAGTAGAAAATAAAAAACACTCATGATGTAAAATTATAACAAAATACCAGTGTACTTAGGCAAAGAGGTAAGCCACAGCTATACCACTAGAGAAACCTCTCAAAATAATTACTCTTATAGTTAGATTAAAATGTATTAATTAACCATGACCATTTTTTAAAGAAGGGTGGAAATATTAACATCAAAAAATCACGTACTACGCCATCTGTAGACTGTATACACCAAATTATTCATTTAATCTTAATTCAAAACACATTCAAACTTATCAATCATATATAGGACATGTTAGTAGTTTAATAGGCATTCATTCTTCTGTATGCAAGAAAAAATAATATCAATAATTTATTAAGGAGGGAAAAAACAAACAAAAAACTAGCATCAATATTGGGACAAATTTAACAAAACAGTTTAATACTTTATAAAAGCATCACATCTAAATAAGAACACCTCAAATGTGAAATTATAGGCAACACAAGGGAAAGTACAGCAGAAGCATCCACAAGAAATTCTGTAGAATAACAGATAGACATAATGCATATTCTGTGATGAATTTTTATGCAGTTAAGAAAATATAAATAAGACCCTTTTTTTATAATTTGTTGCCAACGAAGAACTAAAGAAGTTACAAGAACTACAATCATTTCGGATATAAAAGAAGCTGGAAACTGAATCGACCAACTACCAACAAAATATTCAAATTTACAACTCTTTTTATGTGTTCATGTCAATGGGCACAAAACTACATTCAGTCATGAATAAAAGGAATAAGAATTTTATATACAGAAATAATCATCAAAATTATTGTAAAATTAGAATTTTATTATTCGGAAAAGAGAAAACTAAAAAAACCACAACCTCCATGCATGCGCCGGGTGGACCATTACTAATCTATTATAATGCGATAAAAAAATTTATATTCATTATTTAAGGTTTTTATATGTCATTTATATTAGTTGATTCATTTAAATTCTTTAAACTTTTAGAATAATATTAGTTTTTAAAGAAAAACCTAAAAATATTATGGACTAAACGTATATTTCTATAAATTAATATTTAATTAATAATCTTATAAATTAATATATTTTTATGGTCTCAACATCATTAATTTATACTCTCTCCGTATCGAATTATTTATCGTTTTAGAGAGTTTTTTTCGTTTCAAATTATTTGTCGTTCTAGATTTTCAAAGCAAAATTTATTAATTTTTTACTTTTTATAATTATTTTTATTCTGCAGACTATTTTATTATTGGTTAAATTGTGTTTAGGTAGATAATTAATACTGTTTTTGTATTAAAAAAATAACATAATTAATATTTTCTTAATATGTGTGTATATAGTTAAAACGATAAATAATAAAAAACAGAGAGAGTAAAAGTTTTAGTGTATTTTTTAAATCAAATAAAATAGAAAACTAACCTGTACTATAAGTATAATGACTTGACTAATGAGCTTCTTCAATATTAATGACATTCATTGACTTTTAATTAGAGAGAGATGATCACACGCGTCTCAAGAAACCTAATCAACACATGACCGATTTCCACGTGGATTGTGATCAAAGCGAACTCACACACACACATGATTAAAAAAAGGACCGAACAAAAGTGACTTCACAACTGGTTTTCCCTCTCACGAAACTCGAAGAAAATAGAAAGACATCTTTAAACTTCTCAAATCCACTAATGGCAATCTTCCGAATTTACTATTGATTCGTCCCCAATCGTTAAAACAACCATTGACTCTCTCTCTGGAGAAGAAGAAGAAGAAGAAAAGTATGGAATACCTATGGATGGTTGTGTGGTTGGTTAGAGCCGCTTGGATCGTTGCTATACTTCCTATGGTAATTGCTTCAATACCCAATTCAAAGTTGAGATCTTTTCATGAACTCGTCTTGGGTTTCGCCAGGAGAGGCAAGATTCTTCACCCTTCGTCTTCTCAGGTTAAAGTTTCTCACTTTTCTTTTATTCAATTTTCTGTGAGAAAGGATTGAAATTTCAATCATATTTTGTTGTGAATCCAATTTAATATCCATTATGTGAGTTGCGTAGTGAGAATCATGCTACGTATAGTTTGAAACTCAGGCTTCAGTTACTGGAACAACACTATGTAGAATGTGGAAAAGGATTTGAATTTGTTCTATTTATCTGATGTGTTTGGTTTTGTAAGTTTCTCGGTTGAAGATGTTAGTCTCTCAGTGAACAAGCATGCTACTTTAGTTTGTGATCTCAGGATTTTAGTTTTACAACTGTTCTGTTTCATAGTGAGAAGCATGCTACGTTTAGTTTGAAACTCAAGGTTTCAGTCACAGAACAATGCTACTTTTAGTTTGGATCTCAGGTTTTTAGTTTCACAACTGTTCTGTTTCGGTTGCTGAAAATGGAATATGTTCAAGAGATTGAAACTTTTATGGTTTTGTAAATCTTCCTCTTTGCTTGTTTATGGGTGCAGAAGTGGACAGTTCCTCAGAAATACTTTGCTCATTTCTATGTTTTTGGAGCGGCTTGGACGACTCTTCTGCTAGCAACCACTTGGATGTATGCTTTCAAAACGTCGCCTTTATCGTCTGAGGAGTTCCAGCTGTCCGACGTTGCAAGCCACTTAACTGGAGGCTCTCATGTTTTCTCCTTTCATAAATCGCATTTGACTCCTGTGGAACATCGGTTTAAAGTTTGGCGAGCAGTGTTTCTACTTGTTCTGATGGAAATCCAAGTTTTGAGACGCCTTATAGAGTCATTCTATGTATTCAAGTATAGCCCTTCTGCTCGGCTTCACATTCTTGGTTATCTCGCTGGATGGTTGTAAGTTTCTCAACAAGACTCCTCTCACATTAGAAGATGTCTGTAGTTCGACTAGCTTTAATTTTGGTTTCTAGTTTCTATACAGCAGCTCCTTTATCACTCTGCGTCAATATAGCTCCAGAGGTAGCAAGATTCACCGGTAATCAAATGGCTGAGTTCATTGCTAAAGGGAAAGGCCATACCTCAGCACCTGAGTTTGATTTATTATCATCTTTAACCCCTCTGATGAAGCTTGGATGGTGCCAGTTGACTGGTGGAGTCATTTTCCTCTGGGGATGGTTACATCAACGCCGATGTCACGCAATTCTTGTAAGCTTTTTTAACATTTTGTCTCATTGTTTGTGTGTTGATTAGATCTTGAGAGATGCAAAAATGTTAATGCAGGGATCGCTCCGGGAAAGTCCTAGCCAAGAGAAAGAGTACATAATCCCTCATGGAGATTGGTTTGAGATCGTCTCTAGTCCACATTACTTGGCAGAAATTGTAAGAATACCTTCCCTCTAGTTGACATCTTCATGTTCTTCTTTCCTTCTCTTTTCTAAATGGTATGATGATCTGTGATCTAGGTTTTATACGTGGGCTTGCTGATTGCGAGTGGAGGAACAGATGTAACTATCTGGTTACTCTTTGCTTTCGTGGTATGTTCCACTTTCTTATTGTCAAGATTACTAAAGAAAGGCTTTGTGTTTTGAATCTTGTTTGGATTCAGAGAAATTGTATTTATGTCTTTTTCTTTGTAGGTTGGGAATCTGACATTAGCAGCTGGAGAAACTCACCGGTGGTACCTCCGGAAGTTTGAGAACTATCCGGCTAACCGGAGTGCTATTTTCCCTTATGTTTACTAAATTGTTTAAGAGACAGAACACAAGTTAAACAAGCAACATGATTGTTTAAGAAACACTACAGAACACAACTTAACCAACCTTGTACGGTAGTTGGATATTCATGTAAATGGTAGTAGCTATGTGCTTCTCATCTCTAGTTTTATGGAATTTAAGAATTTGTACTGTTATCTTCTCAGATGATGAATTTACGAAAAGCTTATTATATTAGTAATGCAGCAGAAACTGTGATGAATTTGAAACTCATTGATACATTTGAAAAACCAATCTTCTTCACTGAACTATCTGCTTATATGGAAATGGTTTTAATTACTTCCTGTGGTGTTAGCTAGTTTCGAAGCGGACTGCTTTGCGCATGGCTTCTCTCAGCTTCAAGATTTTCAGGCAATATTTTCTTCCAGAACCAATGTTTCCTCCATATGAGTGTCATTTCTTCAATTGGCACTCCTTTGGTTTCAGGCAACATGGAGTAGACAAAGATGGTCATCACGGAAACACAAGAAGCAAATAAAAGAAAGATGCCAAACTTGAGTGCACATAGGAGATAAAGAAAAGCCTGAGAGACGATGAAGCTGAAGAGTAGATTGACAGCAACGGTGATACTTTGCCCTGCGGATCGGGTCGCCAAGGGAAATATTTCACTCGGTATAGTCCAGGCAAGAGGACCCCATGACCATCCATATCCAAGAACAAAGAGTGAAAAAAAGATGACCAACATGATGGAGTATCCTCTTGATAGCTCTTGGTTGTCTCCTAATTTCAATCCCAAGATCACTGAGACTATGATCTGTTTTCCAAACAACAGTGAATCAGTGAGTCCGTGACTTGCATTGTAAGGAAGCGAAAGAAGTTTGATGATCTTCTTACCTGACATGTGATCATTTGTAATCCGCCGCTTAAGAGAAGAGCTCTTCGTCCTAATCTGTCCACTAACGCTATAGAAACAAAAGTTGAGAGAACAAGGACAACCCCTAAGAGGACTCCTGAGTAGAGTAAAGAGTTTTCACCAAATCCCATAGTGATGAACAGAACAGGTGCGTAAAAGAGAGCGCAGTTTACGCCAGTAAGTATCTGAAATATAGGCATGAGAATCGCCATGACAAGCTGAGGTCTGTGGCGTTTCTGAAGAATGTCCTTAAAAGGATGTTTGATAGAATTCGCAAACTCGCTGGCCTCTATCATATCTTGAAACTCGGCATTGATGTTTTTCGTTCCTCTTAGTTTCTCAAGGACATGACGGCCTCTTTCTCTCAAGCCTCTTTCGATCAAGCTGTTGGGAGTCTCGGGAAGGAAGAAACCGCCAAGAGACATGAGCAGAGCTGGAAAAGCAGCTGAACCAAGAGCGAGTCTCCATCCCCAAGGATTAAGCTCTTGCGTTACGTAACTGATCATGTTCGCCGAAAAGATCCCAAGAGTTGTTGCCAACTGAAACAAAATAGTGAGACCACCTCTCATATGGGCTGGTGCCACCTCTGATAAGTAAACAGGAACTGCCTGTAAGAACAAAGAAAGAAGTTGTCTCGTTAGGTAAGAGTTTGTGAGTTTTCATTACACACTTAATTCTTTCCCATAACCTGAGTTTCAAATCCAACGCCAAAACCGAGCATGATCCGTCCAAGAAAAAGCATGGCGAGGTTCATCGATCCAGCATTTACAGCAGCTCCAACAAGGAAGAAGATCCCAGCGCATATGATGCTTACACGTCGTCCATATTTTCTAGTGATTTGTGAGGCCACAAGAGTTGCAACCAAACCAGCAATGTACAGTGATGAGTTGAATGCCGCAAGTCCTTGATTGTTGAATTTGCAATAGTTATTTTCATGAGCATTTCTCCTTTTCGCATACACGGTGGGGAAAAACTCTCTGAGGAATCCATCCGTCGACGTGACACTACCTGTAAAACCAAAGCTCTTGAGCCGTTTAAGACACTCATCAATTATATCCACTAAAATTGTGGTATAGAACCTGCCACTCCGAGATCATATCCAAACATGCATCCACCAATGGCTGCAATAAGGCAAGTCATGATGACGAAACCTGTGATCTTCCCTTGGTATTGCTCTGCTCTCTCATTTGCCATTTTCTTTTCTGTGCTCTTTTGTCTACGTACGTACTTCTTATGATTTGGCTTCAACCTGTTCTAATTCTCAAGCCTGCGAGAAAAACGAAACAAAAATAAAAATTACACTAACATCTTAGTTGCATGTCACCCGTGTTATGTGGCTAAATTTTCATTTTGTTTTTATCAAGTTAGATTCCTCGTGGAGATAGTTATATTTGCGTATGGGACGTTTGAACTTGTGTTTGGTAGAATGTTAACCTCCTTTTATATATATGTATATATATATATTTTGTCTTCATGCTATATGCATGTGCTATCTTTTTAGTACTAGAATGCTGTCAAAACAGTTCTTCACTCACTATACCTTGCAAGGACAAGTTCACATGATATTTTTCATTTTTTCTTCGGACGATTCACCCAAACAGTTCATGCTTTTTCTAATGCTGATTGGCCTGGAGATACATAATATTTTGTCTTTACTAATGCTTACATTCTATACCTCGGCACAATACCAATCACCTGGTCCTCAAAGAAACAGAAAATTGTTGCTCGTTACTCAACTGAAGCTGAATATTGATCAGTAGAGAACACAGCTGCAGATCTAACTGCGATGGGTATGTTCTCTACTTAACTCGTAATTACATTGCCCACATCCCCAATCACATATTGTGATAATGTTAGGAGCCACATATTTGTGTGCAAATTCTTTTTTCCATTCAAGAATAAAGCATTTGACACTTGATTATCACTTTGTCCATGGCAACATTTAACTGGGACTTTACGAGTAGCTCTTGTTAACACCAAGAACCAACTTGCAGATCCCCTAGTGAAACCGCTGCCGCGACCAGGGTTTCTCGAGTTATATGTCAAGATTGGAGTCATTGATATACCTCCATCTTGAAGGGACATGCAGAGTATATATGTATAAGGATAGTTTAGTCACTGGTTAATCCTTAATCTCTCTTGTGTAATCACTATATATGTTGTAATTATCTCTAATGAATCATTCAGCTCTTTATACTATAAAAACCAAGTATATCAATGATGTTTAAGGATGCTTCGGTGTTCTTCCGGCAAAATAAAACAAACGTAACATTGGTCTTGTCGAGGAACAACTCCCACTTGGATCTCATAAAGGTGATAATGCCAAGAGCCTAAAGCAATTGGACCTGAGCTATAGGCCTATAAACATACATCGGGACTCTCCATCTTGACCATTCCAACCGTCTATGTGGGTCTAATCCACACCACAGGGTGGTCTGGTCCAGATTTCCGATGTTTGAAAATGTACAATGAACTCATCAAATGCAAAGTTTGGTTTATATTTTTTTTTATTAATTATTACGAATGAAAATGCAGTTTGTCTTTAGACTTGATTATATTGCATCTCATTGTAAATTCGAGATAGAGCTTGGTTGCTGGAAGCTTCACTTGCAACTCTCAAGAGGTGGACCACACAAACACTTATTATGAAAATAGGAATACACATCAAAGCTCTGAAAATTCTCTCCAGTGGGGATGCGTCCACACAGTCTGTTGTAGCTAACGTTTAAGCCCCGAAGAGAACCTTTGGTCCACTGAGCCGGAATATTCCCTGTGATCCCATTGTGATTCAAGTCCAAATAAGCAAGTGACTTAGAGATTTTTACCTTGGAGAGATCGAACTGGAGCTTGTTTCTCGATAAATCAATGTCCGAGGTCGTTTTATTGGATCCAAACAACATGGAAGCATCACCTTCGAGCTTGTTCCGGGAGAGATCAATCGTCTGAAAGTTGAGGTTGCCTAATGATTTTGGTATCGAACCAGATAGCTGGTTGTGTGATAGGAGAAGGTAAGGGGACATTTTAAACGACCCAAATGATTCTGGTATCGAACCTAGTTGGAAGTTTGAAGTTTAGGTTAGAAAACTTGTAGTTTACGTTAATCAGATTAATTAATGACTAATAGAGACCAAAGAGAGTTATTCACCTGTAAGCTTGTTCCTACCAAGGTTAACAGTTTCGAGTTTAGGCAATAAAGAAAGAGAGCTGGGTATGGAGCCAGAGATGTTATTAAAGGAAAGGTTTATGTACTCGAGATTCTTGAGCTCACTCAGAAATTCAGGTACCGGACCTGTCAGATTATTCCAGCTGAGCCATAGGTACCGGAGATATTTGAGCTTGGTGATGGTGGGTGGGATTTGACCGGTAAGGTTAGGGAGTTTGTGTAAGATAAGGTATTCAAGAAAAGGTAAGTCGCCAACTTCAGGCGGGATCTGACCGGAGACGGGATCATTTGATATGTCTAGGGTGGTGATGCGGTAGTTGATGCTGGCGTCACCGCACTCGACGCAGCACCAGGAGCAGCAGTCTGTTTTGGGATCCCACGCGATGACGGTGTAAGGGTTGTTTAGAGATTTCTTTATCTTGAGAAGGGTTCTTTTGTCTTCTGGGTGACAGAGATCTTTAGATAGAGAGGTCGTGAGGATAGTGAATAAAAATAAGAACAAGAGCAATGCCGTTGTCTTAACCATTGTTAGTGTTTTGAGTTTTAATGGAAAGTGTGATGAATTACGAGGTTTATGAGCATGTTATGTAGGGATTTCTGCTGACTATATCGCACGTGGTGCTAAGGATTTTTCAAAATTAGTTAAGTTCTGTCGGCTCAATAATTCTGGGTCAATTATTATTATTTTTTTTTGGCTCTACAGTTAGAAGAAAAACCAGAAATCTTTTTGACTGTAACTGGTTATTATTGTAAGGAACATGCTCACTAATTATTAGTAGAATGAAAACAATGGATGATGAATGAAATGGAATAAAAATTGAAATAGTTGGTGAAATAGTGAACTATGTTCATTCCATTCATTCAAAAATGGATAAATTTTAAGCATATTTTTTTTCATTCAAAAAATGGAATATGTAGAATTTCTTTATGGATAAAGGAACAACATAAAAAAAAAACATTTAAAATTATCTATTTCTTTATAATTTAAAGGAACAACATTAAAAAAAAAAAAAAAAAAAAAAAAAAAAAAAAAAAAAAAAAAAAAAAAAAAAAAGCAAGCGACAGTATACACCACAGTATACTTCACCTCTCTCACTACTCTTTCCTTCTCTTCTCCGAAATTTTCAACGCGGTATTTGCCATTATCATCAACAT
Source organism: Sisymbrium altissimum (assembly GCA_900406495.1). Lineage (NCBI taxonomy): Eukaryota > Viridiplantae > Streptophyta > Magnoliopsida > Brassicales > Brassicaceae > Sisymbrium > Sisymbrium altissimum. The sequence continues at coordinate 71,038 of OVBI01000437.1, forward strand.
CTACCGCATGATACACGTTTTGTTCATTTGTTGTAATATATGATTTTAATTAATCCTTTAAATAGGTAGCATCAAAATGGGCTAAACTCGACAAGTGAAAGAAAAGAATCAAAATGGGCTAAATCGTCGGCCCAATATCGCTGCAACGTGTTTTCAACTCTATAATAAACAATACAAAAATACACCAGACTACGTCGTTCTCTTCCACTCATCTGAAAAAAAAAAACAAAAATATCAGAGAGAAAATCCAAATCTCTCAGCCTCAGATTTGAACAATCCGATCCGAGAGAAGTAACATGTCTACGTTCAGCGGCGATGAAACTGCTCCCTTCTTCGGCTTCCTCGGCGCTGCCGCCGCCCTCGTCTTCTCCTGTAAGCACTTCATTCTTCTTCTCTGAATGAGATTGCGGAGAGAGATAGATTGGTTACGTCTCTGTCATTATCTCTAGAAGACTTTGTATTAGATCGTTTTGCTTAATTGATTTAATGATTATCGTTTTTCTTTGGTTCGATCTGAATCCACGTGATCATCATCTCTTCGGACATTGTACTATTATGTATTGTGTAACTTAATCTGACATATGATCTTCTGTCGGAACTATGCTTTAGAGTTTAGAGTATGGTCGGTCCTAATTAATGTTTTTAAAACCGGAAGCCAAACCAGATAATTATTTAGGTCTCGGTTTAATATAGTCCAACCGGGTTCGACCGTCCGGTTTTAAAAAACTTTTTAATTATGGATTTCTCTAAAAAACACTACTGTCTGCATGTTTTTGGTTGTATAACGAACCTGAATGTTACTGGATTGGGTTTTAGGTATGGGAGCTGCTTATGGGACAGCAAAGAGTGGTGTTGGTGTGGCTTCAATGGGAGTGATGAGACCTGAGTTGGTCATGAAGTCTATTGTCCCTGTGGTTATGGCTGGTGTGTTGGGTATCTATGGACTTATTATTGCTGTTATCATCAGTACCGGTATTAATCCAAAGGCTAAGTCTTACTACCTCTTTGATGGATACGCACATCTTTCCTCTGGTCTTGCTTGTGGTCTTGCTGGTCTATCAGCTGGTATGGCTATTGGTATCGTGGGAGATGCTGGAGTCAGGTTTGTTCCTCTTTGCAACTATATTATAAGATCCTCACCGAGAAATGTTTGAGTATTGGTGAATTTAACTTGACTTGTTTCGGTTTTCCTCAGGGCAAATGCTCAGCAGCCTAAGCTTTTCGTTGGGATGATTCTTATCCTTATCTTTGCGGAAGCACTTGCTCTCTACGGTCTCATTGTAGGCATCATCTTATCCTCTCGAGCTGGTCAGTCCAGAGCAGAATGAGAATCAAAAGATTCCTCTTATGGATCAACTTGTGTGTAGCAATTGGGAACCGATTATTTTTTGAGGATTCTTGGGAACTTTGTTTGAGTGTAGGATGTTGTTGTTGATTGGTTCGGTAATAAAAGAGAGTTTGGCATGTTTTGTATTTCTTGTATTGTCTCCGCATTTGTTGTCTTGAGGAACTTGATGATATCTTTGTTTGTAAAGAAGTTTGCTTCTGAAACATCTTTTGAGTGTTTATGATATTAATCTTTGGTGTCTTCCAAACAATGTAGCTTTGTTATTAGTAATTATTAAGACAATGTCACCTACACTTGCGATAAACCAATGTGGCACATAACTGATTGCTTACAAAGAAGAAAAGAAAGACAATTTCTTCCACGTGGGAGAGAAGGGTATCCTCCTTTCGCTTGTTGTCCACTAATGTCTTCGCCTTGCATGAAAGGGAACTAGAATCCTCCATATTGTTGACTACAACCTAGAGCTCGAGATCGGATTTGATCTCACCGAGAAATAAGCTTAGTGAGTGTTACCAAAGAAGAGGATTTGTAGGGTTCACAGTTCCGGAAAGGAAAGAGAGGATGTGAAAATTGAAGAAGCACTAGGGTTTTACGTTGTTGTTTGGTTTGCACGACACACATAGGAATGTCACCTAAATATAGTTTAAAATCCGAAAGAACTTAAATTATAAATAATAGAAACTTGTTGTGCAAATTTCCTTTTTCTCCAGTCTTGTCACAAACATTAAAATTTGTGGTCGCGACGGGTGTCGATCGACACCCTGCAATGGTGTCGATCGACACTCATCCTGAATATTGACTCCGACTTTATCTCTTCAGCTACTAAGTTTCAATTGCTCCCAAATGCTCCAATATCTCTAATTAAGATCCAAACGTATCTAAACCTGCAAAAAACTATAAAAGACTCCAAAAACACTAAAAATATTCTATATATACAATTTATATCATAGGTAAAAACCATCAAAACCATGATATCTCAATAGTTTTATTGAGTTATCTTTGTTAATTATATTAAACTAATAAAAAAATAAAAATATTTATTTAAATATTGATATGTATATATATTTTATATACTCTTAATATTTTTCATTAAGTTTAGATTTGTTTTCTTTTAATTCTTTTATCTTTATATTTTTATGATTTTAAATAGTTAATTATAAATTAATAGATAATTATAAATATATATTAATATGTGTCAAAGTTGTTGTTTGGTTTGCAGGACACACATACGAATGGGCTTATGTTATAAGTAAACCCTATTTCGCCCAAAAGAAAGCCCACTGTTGGTGGTAGATTTCTACCATACATAACCACAGCTCTCTTAATTTGGGTTTAGTTTAAACTTTAAATCAACCTCCAAAACAAGAAATTGAATCACACAAGCTAAAGCTTGAACATTGATTATCCCGCCATTTCTTTCAATCATTTTGTCTCTCCATGAAAATTATCATTGAGAACCATTTAGTGCTCCTTCTTGCTTTAAAGGAGTGCATAAAGAGACTTCCAGATAGAGACTCTTCGTGACTAGCGACTAACATCCAGCGATAAACGATGAAATCACATGCATTTTAATAGTTCTTAGTTCAGCAACGTGTTTCAACGACAACGATAGCTTTTGGCTACCAATTTTTTCTCTGTTTTGTAATCATTCGTTATCGACCCATTTCAGCAATTGATAAAAACAAAAACAAAAAGCAAATTTTTCTAGCTTTTAGAATTTTTAAGTGAACTTGTAAAATATGTTATTTCATAGATGAATTAAAAAGAGATTAAATAACTCAAAGACGGTCTTCTATATATATAATAAAGACCTAAGCGAAGGGGTAATAACAGAAGCCAAATATGGATTTAATTCAGCTTCTTCTTCTCTTTGCTCTCTCCCTTTTCTCTCTTTCCTTCTTGATGAAGTCTTTGCTTCGTTCCAAAAACAGAAAATGTACAGCGCCTATGGTCCCCGGAGCATGGCCGGTGCTCGGCCATTTACCAATGTATGTCTCTGTAAAGCCATTGCCACATGTTGCGTTCGGGGCCATGGCCGATGTGTACGGACCCGTGTTCATGACGAAGCTTGGTTCTTACAACATCCTGATCATAAGCAGCGAAGAGGTGGCCAGAGAATGCTTCACCGTCCACGACAAGTTCTTTGCCCGGCCAGACTTAATTGCGTCTAAACTTTTGGGCTACGATGGCTTGTTCTTGTCGTTTAGCCCTCAAGGAGCTTACTGGAGAGAGACACGGAAGATTTTGATATCCCAGCTTCTGTCAGCCTCTGGTGTTGATATGCTCAAGTATTGTAGAGCCCAAGAGGCTGACTTGGCGTGCAGAGAGTTATACTTGAGGTGGGAGCACAAGGGTCGGCCTCAGAAAGGAGTCTTGGTGGAAATGAAGAGAGAGTTTCTCAATGTCAGCTCGAACATTACGCTGATGATGATCGCGGGGAAGAGATATTTCGGGGAAAGTCCCAACTGCGAAGCGGGTGAAGCAAGGAGATGCGGGAAGCTGATACGGGAGGCACTTTTTGACTTGGGGCGATACTTTTTATCTGATGCCATTCCGTATTTGGGTTGGTTGGAGTGGAGGGAGAAGAAGAGAATGAAAAGATTGGCTCAAGAGTTGGATTGTATTGTTGAAGCTTGGATTAAAGAGCACATCGACAAGAAGAGAGAACACGGTAGGAGTGATAAGGATTACTTAGACATGCTCATGGAGATCATTAAAGAACACGAGATTCCTGGCCAGAGTGATGCTCATACAATCACCAAAGCCCTCTGCCTCGTATGACCTCATTCAAACTTGCTCTATTTCTTTTACTGTTTTATAATTAATTTATTACTACTTGTAACTTGTTTCATCTAACATAACTCACATGTTTAGATTAATTACTAGCCTGTATGATTTTTGTGTGTGTGTGTGCAAGAACTTGGTATTTTCGGGGAGCGAACCAGCCGCTGCGGTTCTAGTTTGGGCCGTAACGCTGCTCGTGAATAATGAGCACGTGTTGAGGAAAGCTCAAGAAGAGTTGGATTGCACAATTGGAAATAAGAGAGTAGTTGAAGAATCCGACCTCAAAGACTTGGTCTACCTCCAAGCGATTGTAAAGGAAACATTCCGTTTGTACCCTCCACTCCCTTTGGTCGGTAGCAGGGAAGCTATGGAAGATTTCGAGATTGCCAATGGCAACTTTCATGTCCCCGCAGGTTAATTTGTAAATAATCTATAGTAGTTTTTGTCATCTCCTTTAATATCAAACCAATTGTATTTGATGTTTGATTCATTAGGAACACAACTGATGGTAAATGAGTGGAAGATTCAGAGAGATCCGAATTTTTGGTCTCACCCAGAAGAGTTCGAGCCAGAGAGATTCTTGACATCTCACAAAGAAATGGATGTTAGAGGGAAGATGAATTATAAGCTGTTTCCATTTGGCTTGGGACGAAGGTCTTGCCCGGCATCCCTTTTAGGCATGAAGATGATTCACTACATCCTGGCTAGGTTCTTACATAGCTTTGACTTTGAAAAGCCATCTAGCCAAAACGTGGACATGACGGAGAGCAATGACTTGGTCAATATTAAAGCCACTCCTCTTGAAGTCTTCATTACTCCTCGGCTACCTCAGTCCCTTTACAATGTTGACGGCAGCAGCTTGAACTTGTCAAACAAGGCTTAATAAATACTGTTTCATCGATCTTAATTCGGTCAATAATGCTAGCTAGCTTTGTATCACCTTTTTCCTTCACGTTCGCACTATGCAGGTGTACTATGATGGGTTTCCTATTTCTCTCGTATAATAATAAATAATAATTTTTAAAAAAAAATTGCAGATCAATTCAAAAAAATATCTGAAACCCCAAAAAAACTCCAAAACATTTTAATTTTTCATTTTTAATCATTTTTTAGATTTTTTTTTTTTTTGAAATTGTTGGAGTTGTTTGGGTTTTTTTCTGGATTTTTCTTTGAATTGTTATGTATTTGTTTTGGAAATTTATTATAAGTTGATGGATTATTATTATTATAGAACAAAAATTAGATTAATATATTAAGTTGGGTATGAATAAAATCTGTGTATTTAAATTTATTATAAATTATAAGTTGGTGTATTAAACTATTAATAAAGAATTTTCCTATAAATTATAAAATGATTTAATTCATTAAACAAACGAAATTAAGATATTAACTAATTATTATGAGTTAGTATATAAATATTCATACTCACATGTTCATACTCATTAAAAACTTATCTAGTTCAATGATATTTTCAATCACAAGATATCAAAAAGAATTCGGATCCGATTAGTTGTTGATACTGTCTCCTTAAAACATTAATTGGACTCGGCTCCAGAAAAGTATCTTAAAATTGTTATATTAAAATTTTTTAATATATATATATGACCTTTATATATAGGTTTTAAATTCAAGACTTTTCATATATTTTCTAATATATATTATTCATTCCCTTTATGAGTAATTGTCATTTTAAGATTATATATACATATTAAAAAACTATAAATTTCGTTAATTTTTTAATATAAAAATATTATTAATTATAAGTCTAAACATAATTCAAAAAATAGTAAATCAAATTGCATAATAAAATATAAAAGCAATATTTTACATTGAAAACTGAAAAAAAAATTGATTAAAACAACAAATATTCAATATCAAGATATCTATTTTTTCTTGAAAATATTGCTCCTTAAATATTCTTTTAATCCTGAAACACGTGTGTTAGGATCGATATATGATTTTACCATCGATTCATGGATTTAAACCTTAA